>CM060085.1:26518501-26808501 GCA_030533445.1 Cyprinodon diabolis
GATTCAATTTGGTTTTTATTAATTTCAGTGTTAAAGTGGTTTAAACTACATAAACTGTAGTTATTTATCAGCAGGGGTGTCAAGTAACCAAGTACAAATACTTTGTTACTGTACTTAAGTACACTGTTCAGGCATCTATACTTTACTCCATTGATTATTTTTCTTCCTACTTCTGACCTCTGCTAACAACATTTTCACACAAGTATCTGTACTTTCTATTCCTTACATTTTTTAAACAAACGTTACTCTTTAGATGCTACAATGTCAGATTCAGAAAAAGATGTTTAAAAATGTCGGACACAGGCGAAATAGTTGAAAAATTGATCATCTAATTATTTAATTTAAATATGCTCATGTTTTATGGCAGAGGAGGTCAAACATACAATCTACTGGATTATTTGTGTTTAGATAAAGAACCTTTATCTCCAAATTGTCTTGAGCCTAAAAACCCATCAGGAGGTTCAGTGAATCTCCCTAATAAAGTTCAAAAACATGAAGTAACATGATCCATAAACTGCTGCCGTCCCTCTGTAGTCTAGTTCAAAACAGCTCCTGCAAACATCAGTTGGCTTAAAAATGGGAACTACAGAACTAATTCTTTTAGAATAGGTATATATATTAGGGTGAGCATATTTAGATTTCCATAAAGAGGACACTTTGCCCAGCCTCCAGACGGATTCAGACAGGCTTCTCAAAGGTTAACCAACAGCTTTATTATACCTAAATACCTGTTAATACCTGTAACAAGCAGTAACAATATGAGAAAATTAATAACTCCTTTATAAAACATGAATAAAATCTAAACATGACCTCTTCTATATTAGTAAATACAGCTTCAGCATTTTTTCCCAGGTCTAACAAAGTACTCAGTCAACTTTGCAGAATAACTCTCACCTCTCAGAGCTTTGTCAGGTTTTTCAGTGTCCATGTGAGCTTTGAGATCTCCAGCACCTTTATTAGACACTGAAACTAATGAGCCAGCTTTGCACACGGTGCACTCAGCCTCCCACTGGACTAAAAATGTTTGCTGGAGTTCATCTGTGAAGCTGCACTTTCATTTTGTAATGATTTTTAATAAATAAAAACATCAGATGTGGTTCCCTTCAGGCTGCATAGTGAACACAGCCATAGTTAGATCCTTCATTCCTCTAGTTGCTTGGTTGTAGCGGCTCTGGACACACACAGTTATAGCAACTGAAACACTTGTTTTATCAGGTGCCAAACCAACTGGGCCAGAATACGGACCTACATTATTTCCTAATCTAAGTTCTCCAACAAGCAAAGGAGGATTTATCCAATGGCCAGATTTGAACACACTCAGGCTCTAAAAAGCAAACAGATTAATGCTGACGGAGGAGCAACAGGAAAGACTGGAGAAGACAGAAGGTGAATGCCATTAAACTATTTATTTTACAGCTTTAGTTTGGCTGAAAATATCAGAGAAAACATGGAAAAAGATTGTTTCTAATTTATATGAAACCAGATAAAGAAACACATTTTTACAAACCATGAGGTTTTTATTGCTGCTCGTTTATCAATTTAGAAGTGATTACAATAATTAAAAACATCCACAGCAGAATATAATACATAAAATCAGTTGTATAAAATAGGTGATAGTTACTTTCAATCATAGCAGGTAAATAGAACATCTACAGAATCAAGAACAAAACTATTAGAATTAGTTCAAAGGAAAATTATACTTTCATAAAATCTTTAAAAAGCAGAAACTTCACACTTCTAGAGGAGAGTCAGATTTCTTTAATACATTATTAAGACAAAGGCTTTTTACCAAGTTAAAGCAGGTTCAAACTGATCAGTAAAAATAACAGCAACATCATCAATCTAGTTTATCTTTTTAAACAAACATGTTTCATCATTTTAGGACTTCAATTTACCTGAACTACAGACTCCAGCCTCTAAACTGAGTTCTTTGATGTCCCGTAGTTTAACCCCATAATCCCAGCACCCCCTTTCAAGGTGGCTGGAGCTACTTTGCAACATTAATTAGCTTGTAGCTGACTAACTCTGAGACTGACACACACTTCTATATGTCCCACATCTTCATCTGAGACTTGTCTATAGATTATCTACTTCAGTCTAATATCTATTGACCATAGCTCTAACACTGTGCCAAAAACAGTTGGAGTTTTGGTGGGTCTGGTTTCAACAACACACGTAGCAGGGCTGATTGATGCATTGCTAATGAAAGCCAACAAGACACTGAATTAGCTAAACTCTGATCATTTGCAGCTGACCTTTAAAAAATCCTCCAAAAACATCAGCAGAACTGAGCAAAGCTCATTAAATCTGTCCTAGCTTTGCTTTCATTTTCATCTGAATAAATTCTGGAATATATCAAACGGATAGCTTATCACTTTTTTTTCTGAATAAATTCATTCAGAAAAAGCCATGCCAAAATGGCACAGTAAGGGTCCATCTGGCTTTTTTCAATTTAAACATCTTTAACTTCTCAGTTGCTTGTTGTATGGTAGAGGTCACGGATTAGCGGACCGTGGTCCTGATCCGGACCCAACATTTATAAATGACAGCATTTTGTCCACCGACAGTGTCTAATTTTATGCGCACTACTTCTGTTAATATGGTGAAGCCCTACAGAGCTTCCTGGTCCATCCATCCATCCACCCATCCATCCATCCATCCATCCATCCTTCCATCCATCCATCCACCCATCCATCCATCCATCCACCCACCCATCCATCCATCCATCCATCCATCCACCCATCCATCCATCCATCCATCCACCCATCCATCCATCCATCCATCCACCCATCCATCCATCCATCCATCTGACACGCTTAATCCCAAGTGGGGTGGCGAGGGGTGCTGGTGTCTATCTGTCTACGGGCGAGAGGCGGGGTACACCCTGGACAGGTCGCCACTCCATCACAGGTGTATGAAAAATTTAACCATAAAATTTATATTATTAATTATAAATTCTATTTGTTGATCTTGGGCAATAATATTACATTTCGTCGTAGACGAGGAGAAAATGTATGTTTAAGATTAAGAGAGTAACCAGTTATGAACTGAGGATAAAAATGTTTGAGTTTTACAACAATAAAAAAAAGTTCAGCTCATTCCTTCTCTTGCTCACATAGACGACATTTATCTAGAGTGAATTTAGATTAGGCGCATATGAATTGGTTGGAAGGATAAATGTCATTTAAAGTTTTACAATGAAACTCTATATTTTGTGATAAATCTTTTAATATGAAAAGTTTTTTAATTGGATTAGGATATAAGATAATTCTTTACAATTTTCTTAAGATGTTTTTGCATTTTCGTCTATTATATTGATTCTTTCATTAATATATTTAGTTTAGGAACCGGAATATTACTGAGGTGACCTTGAACTAAATTGATCAATGTTTTGGGGATATCATTTATAATTTGTCCATATTCCTGGGATGAGAATCAGGCATTATATTCATCATTTAAATCATCCAGTGACCATAACTCTCCATCACTTCTCACTGCTGCAACATTTTGGAGGAGCTTCAACTGCAAATTGTTACATTTAACAAGCAATAAAAAAATCAGAATTAAATTTAATGTCAGTAAAGTAAAAGTTTTATTTTTCAGCCTTGTAACAAATGTGGGAGTGCCTTTGACCTGTCCAGGTATCTTGGCTCCGCCCACTCACTGCTGTCTGCATGTTGTTCTGGTTCTTTCTAATGAGACCCATTGGACCCTCTTCTAGATATTTCTGCTGATTCAATTTGGTTTTTGTTAATTTCAGTGTTAAAGTTGTTTAAACTACATAAACTGTAGTTATTTATCAGCAGGGGTGTCAAGTAACCAAGTACAAATACTTTGTTACTGTACTTAAGTACACTGTTCAGGCATCTATACTTTACTCCATTGATTATTTTTCTTCCTACTTCTGACCTCTGCTAACAACATTTTCACACAAGTATCTGTACTTTCTATTCCTTACATTTTTTAAACAAACGTTACTCTTTAGATGCTACAATGTCAGATTCAGAAAAAGATGTTTAAAAATGTCGGACACAGGCGAAATAGTTGAAAAATTGATCATCTAATTATTTAATTTAAATATGCTCATGTTTTATGGCAGAGGAGGTCAAACATACAATCTACTGGATTATTTGTGTTTAGATAAAGAACCTTTATCTCCAAATTGTCTTGTGCCTAAAAACCCATCAGGAGGCTCAGTGAATCTCCCTAATAAAGTTCAAAAACATGAAGTAACATGATCCATAAACTGCTGCCGTCCCTCTGTAGTCTAGTTCAAAACAGCTCCTGCAAACATCAGTTGGCTTAAAAATGGGAACTACAGAACTAATTCTTTTAGAATAGGTATATATATTAGGGTGAGCATATTTAGATTTCCATAAAGAGGACACTTTGCCCAGCCTCCAGACGGATTCAGACAGGCTTCTCAAAGGTTAACCAACAGCTTTATTATACCTAAATACCTGTTAATACCTGTAACAAGCAGTAACAATATGAGAAAATTAATAACTCCTTTATAATACATGAATAAAATCTAAACATGACCTCTTCTGTATTAGTAAATACAGCTTCAGCATTTTTTCCCAGGTCTAACAAAGTACTCAGTCAACTTTGCAGAATAACTCTCACCTCTCAGAGCTTTTTCAGGTTTTTCAGTGTCCATGTGAGCTTTGAGATCTCCAGCACCTTTATTAGACACTGAAACTAATGAGCCAGCTTTGCACACGGTGCACTCAGCCTCCCACTGGACTAAAAATGTTTGCTGGAGTTCATCTGTGAAGCTGCACTTTCATTTTGTAATGATTTTTAATAAATAAAAACATCAGATGTGGTTCCCTTCAGGCTGCATAGTGAACACAGCCATAGTTAGATCCTTCATTCCTCTAGTTGCTTGGTTGTAGCGGCTCTGGACACACACAGTTATAGCAACTGAAACACTTGTTTTATCAGGTGCCAAACCAACTGGGCCAGAATACGGACCTACATTATTTCCTAATCTAAGTTCTCCAACAAGCAAAGGAGGATTTATCCAATGGCCAGATTTGAACACACTCAGGCTCTAAAAAGCAAACAGATTAATGCTGACGGAGGAGCAACAGGAAAGACTGGAGAAGACAGAAGGTGAATGCCATTAAACTATTTATTTTACAGCTTTAGTTTGGCTGAAAATATCAGAGAAAACATGGAAAAAGATTGTTTCTAATTTATATGAAACCAGATAAAGAAACACATTTTTACAAACCATGAGGTTTTTATTGCTGCTCGTTCATCAATTTAGAAGTGATTACAATAATTAAAAACATCCACAGCAGAATATAATCCATAAAATCAGTTGTATAAAATAGGTGATAGTTACTTTCAATCATAGCAGGTAAATAGAACATCTACAGAATCAAGAACAAAACTATTAGAATTAGTTCAAAGGAAAATTATACTTTCATAAAATCTTTAAAAAGCAGAAACTTCACACTTCTAGAGGAGAGTCAGATTTCTTTAATACATTATTAAGACAAAGGCTTTTTACCAAGTTAAAGCAGGTTCAAACTGATCAGTAAAAATAACAGCAACATCATCAATCTAGTTTATCTTTTTAAACAAACATGTTTCATCATTTTAGGACTTCAGTTTACCTGAACTACAGACTCCAGCCTCTAAACTGAGTTCTTTGATGTCCCGTAGTTTAACCCCATAATCCCAGCACCCCCTTTCAAGGTGGCTGGAGCTACTTTGCAACATTAATTAGCTTGTAGCTGACTAACTCTGAGACTGACACACACTTCTATATGTCCCAAATCTTCATCTGAGACTCCTCTATAGATGATCTACTTCATTCTAATATCTATTGACCATAGCTCTAACACTGTGGCAGAAACAGTTGGAGTTTTGGTGGGTCTGGTTTCAACAACACACGTAGCAGGGCTGATTGATGCATTGCTAATGAAAGCCAGCAAGACACTGAATTAGCTAAACTCTGATTATTTGCAGCTGACCTTTAAAAAATCCTCCAAAAACATCAGCAGAACTGAGCAAAGCTCATTAAATCTGTCCTAGCTTTGCTTTTATTTTCATCTGAATAAATTCTGGAATATATCAAACGGATAGCTTATCACTTTTTTTTCTGAATAAATTCATTCAGAAAAAGCCATGCCAAAATGGCACAGTAAGGGTCCATCTGGCTTTTTTCAATTTAAACATCTTTAACTTCTCAGTTGCTTGTTGTATGGTAGAGGTCACGGATTAGCGGACCGTGGTCCTGATCCGGACCCAACATTTATAAATGACAGCATTTTGTCCACCGACAGTGTCTAATTTTATGCGCACTACTTCTGTTAATATGGTGAAGCCCTCCAGAGCTTCCTGGTCCAGGCTACATGTAATACAAATTAGCCTATGAGCTGTGTCGATCAGACCATGGCTTAATCTCCATTCAAACCCAGTTTTAAAGCCTTGCAGGGCAGCCTAAAGCCCACTGCTTTCATTAAGACAGAAAAAAGAAAATAAACTCTCAGTTCAGGTGTTTTATAAAATGTCAATCCAGAAATTGTACCAAACTGAATGATTTGTGTTCTCTACTTAAAAAAACACTGTTGATTTTAAAATGTAAAAAAAATTCCATTTTATTTGAATGTTTTTTATTCAAAATCTCAATGTATAACATTGATGCATAAACAACTTGTTTTATTTCAGTGTTAAATTCTGTTGAAAGTAACAGATTATGATAAAAAATGTCTCTGGACCTTCACTGACCTTTACTGACCTTTCATCTGTAACCAAGACGTTGTCATTGAACTTTATTATGTTTTTTCCCTTCATTACAGGAAAAAGTTGGAAAATTCTCATGTGTCTACTCAAACTACTTTGTTTAGAAAATGTTTGCCACAAATCGTGCAGAAAAAGGCTTCTCACCTGTGTGAATTCTGATGTGTCTGAAGATAAGATTTCTGAGTGAAGGTTTTCCCACAGGACAGACATTCAAAAGATTCCACCCCTGTGTGAATTCTCATGTGAATAGTCAATCTACTTTTTACAGTAAAATTCTTGCTACAAATTGTACAGGAAAAAGGCTTCTCAACTGTGTGAATTCGGATGTGTCTTTCAAGATCATATTTCTGATTGAAGCTTTTTCCACAGGACAGACATCCCAATGGCTTTTCACCTCTATGAATTTTCATGTGTTTAGTCAAATTAGGGTTACTAATGAAACGTTTGCCACAAATCATGCATAAAAACGGCTTCTCATCTGTATGAATTTTGATGTGATTATTAAGATCATACTTAGAGGTGAACCGTGTTCCACAGGACAGACATTCAAAAGGCTTCTCACCTGTGTGGATTCTGATGTGTCTTTCAAGATTATATTTCTGATTGACGCTTTTTCCACAGGACAGACATTCCAAAGGCTTCTCCCCTGTATGAATTTTCATGTGTTTAGTCAAATCAGGGTTTCTAATGAAACTTTTGCCACAAATCGTGCATAAAAAAAGTTTCTCATCTGTATGAATTTTGATGTGATAATTAAGATCAGACTTAGTGGTGAACATTTTTCCACATGACAGACATTCAAAAGGCTTCTCACCAGTGTGAATTCTAATGTGTCTTTCAAGATCATATTTCTGATAGAAGCTTTTTCCACAGGATAGACATACAAAAGGCTTCTCCCCTGTATGACTTCTCATGTGTTTAGTCAAATTACTCTTTCTAATGAAACTTTTGCCACAAATTATGCATAAAAAAGGTCTCTCATCTGTATGAATTCTGATGTGATTATTAAGATTAGACTTAGAGGTGAACCTTTTACCACAGGACAGACATTCAAAAGGCTTCTCACCTGTGTGAAATCTAAGGTGAGAAGTCAAATGACTTTTTAGAGTAAACCGTTTGCCACAAATTGCACAGGGAAAAGGCTTCTCACCTGTGTGAATTCTGATGTGTGTATCAAGATTAGATTTCTTAGTGAAGCTTTTTCCACAGGACAGACATTCATAAATCTTCTGACCTGTGTGAGACCTCATGTGAACCATTACATTTTCTTTTTTTAGAAAGTTTTGTCCACATGTCAAACCTGGTTTCTCTCCCATATCTTCAGGCTCCAGCTTAAGAACAAGCTGCTCTTCATGCTCACTAATGGGGAGCTCCATGGTTTCCCCTTTTCTCCAAGGACGTTCTGTCTTTTGCTGCTCTTCTTTTATCTGCAGAGCTTCTGGTTCCTCTTGGTCCAAACTGGAATTCCTCTCCTGTTCATCGAGCTGCTGGTCAGAGAAATCCTCCTCTTTTCCAACATAATCCTGCAGGCAGTCTGGAAAGACAAACAGCAGAAAGACTTTCTATTGGTGGTTAAATAAAGGACACTTCACATAAAAGCACCAACCTCTGTCCTTGATTTTTAGGAGCGAGTGGAGCAGTAAAGCAACCTGAAGATATGAAGTTAATTCTGGCCTAAATTTGTTTGCCAAAAAGAATAATTAAAGAAAGTAAAGCATTTATATCCAGTACCACAGTGAGTGTCTGGCAATTGCGGAAGTCACGAAACAAGCTAGCCGCAGTAGCGCTTCCTGTACACGTCTTCCTGGAAGAGATATATCCCAGCTGAATGCGTCGGAGGCAAAGCAGATGTTAAATAATTTTCTAGTGAAATTTCTATTGTATTAAAAAGAAGCATTATGGTAGGAAAGAGAAAAACAGGCCTAAAGGACATAGCCATCTGGAGCAGCTTTCTCATTTTTTGTTAAAAATGTAACAATGAGCAGGGCAAGAAGGATATGGTATTTTTCTTCCTGTAAAAATATTTTCAATCATAAAATTAAGTGAGTACAGTTATAAATAGATCAGTGCAAGAAGTATTCTGTTGTTGATAAGACTAGACTGTACTGGAGGTAGGAAGGTCTGCAAGGCCTGGATGATGAGGTGATTGTTAGGTTCGAAAATGTAGGTTCGTAAAAGAGGAACTGAGTCTACACAGAGGAGGGATTTTTAACAGCTTCTGCAGAATGAGAGAGTTACATTCAGCTCTCTGCTCTCTGACGGACTTCCTCTGCAGAAGCCTTTTTATTAGCAGATCATAACACATGGGCTGGGTTACAAAATAGAGTGTTCTTCTGACAAGGCAGCTGATCAGGTCATAGGACAAAATGCTCCTCTGATTGAATCACAGAACAGAGTGGTCATCTAACTGTGATTAGCCTCGCACAAACATCAGTAATTTTCCACCACCATTGCATGACAGTTTGCAGTAAACAGAGTGAAGCATCTCATTTTCTCCAATGTTTCATATGTACAAACATTAACTTTATAATCATACAAAAAAAAAATAAAAAAAATAAAAAAATATATATATATTTATATATATATATATATATATATGTGGAATGGTTTATGAAAGCCGTCCGAACCGTTCGGTTCTACTGTCTCGGTTCGGTTCGCGTGTGTTTCGTTCGGTTCATGCGCTGTTCCTTTTTCTCATAGGCGAAGCGTTTACACTCCAGAGCAGAAGGTGGCGGTACTGCGACGAAAGCCAACCACCAGTAGTAAACAAGAAGAAGAAGAAGCGAAGCAGCGTAGCCGGGTGTAGCAGGGAAGAAAATCCGTTGTTGTGGAGAATTGTGTGGGAATGGCGAGTGGGAAAGAACAGGAGTTGGAAGACGAACCAGCAGCACTTTATAGGTCTGCTGTATGGGACCGCTTTGCATTTAGAGTGTGTAGCAGTCTAGCCAGACTTTATTAAGACGACGCACTCAATGATGATAACTGATGGACTATGGTGGGGTATTCCAACCCATTTATTCATCAGAAATAGAAATACACCATAGACACACCGTAAGAGCTGTTCGCCTTCCAGCTAGATGCCAAATATAAATGTGAATGGAAACCCGTCCTTTAACAAGCAACAAAACCATCTGGTAAGGATGTAGGCACGCAGTGCTTCTTTTCGTTGAACCGGAAATAGAAATCAACCCTTCAAAATAAAGGCACGTAAACCCTTTTTGCCGAAATTCACTATTAATCCAAAATGTATCGCTTTAAACAGAGGAATCAGGAACATTAGGCATAAAAACAAATAACAATATATGAACAAAAGCATATAAAAAAATATTAGTTATAACAAATATCTGGGTCCTTTACAGAGTGACCTACGATGACGGCGGAAAGAAAGTTGTGGATAAAAGTGCAACAGTGTGCAAGCATTGTGCAACACGACCAACATGTCAGGCTAACCCCGAAATCCCTCATACACTCCGTCAGCAACCCCCGCTGCGCTCCAGACCGCCTGCACAAAGCAAAGCCTACAGCCCCCACTGTGGCTCCCGTCCGCTCCCCTCTGAGTCCCTTGGAGATGTTAGAGATTTCGGATTTCGGTGTAACAATCCCTAATAGTGTTCCACCCCTAATATATAAACACATACATATTAGGGCTGGACGATATAGAAAAAAAGCTCATCGATAAAAAAAATGCATATTGATCGATATATCCAAGCAACGTCTTCCTATGAGCAACGACTTGAAGGCACAAACTAAACTGTTCATCATTTATTCTTTATGGTACGCCAGCATTCAGAACGTAGGCCAATCACTGTCCCCCAGACATCCACGGTTATATTTTTCATATTTATATATTTTAAAAACATAGTGGAGTGTGTATGACGTCATCCGTCATACTCCCCTATTAACGGTGAAATATGGAGACATACCGTGTGGCAACGCAACTGAACTTGTGGCGCCGTCAGTAAAGCTTTTTATTATTCTACAAACGTTTGGCCAAAATCTCAACAAGAGTAAAACGTTGAAAATAAACTGATGCTCCAACCTGTCAATCAATTCACTGTATTCTAGTAAATCCTGAACCAGTCTGATGTTATCATGTATAGATCGTTTGGACATAAAACCTGTCTGTGTTTCAGAAATAACATCCTTTAATCTATTTCTATAGATATAAGTCAATAGTTTATAATCAGAGTTCAGAAGGGTGATCAGACAGTAGTTGTCTAGAACCTTGTTGTCTCTTCCTGGTTTGGGTATAAGGGTGATAACGCCCTGCTTCATGGTGTGTGGAAGTGAATTATTGCATAAGATCTCTTTAAAAACCTGGAATATAAATTCTCTGAGATAATCCCAGAAATGTCTATAGAAATTGGTGGTAAGGCATCAGGACCTGGGGATTTATGGAGTTTCAACCACATGATGGCGCTCTCTAGTTCCCATATATTAATAGTTTTGTAGCAGTTTTGCTTGAAACCCTCAGAGATTTGAGGGACAGAGTCTTTGACTTGGTTTATTAGAAGGTTGCAGTCTTGGGTTGAAAAAGAAGAGCAATAAAGGTTTTGATAAGATTTGCTCATTTCTTTTGCAATTAGAATTTGGTCCATACATTCATTGTTGTTAATAATAAGGGATTGAATGTGCTTTTTTAATTTATCTCCTCTTTTCCAGTCTGCAGAGGAGTGAACTGTTTTTTTCTCCTTCCTCAATCCTCTTAGCTCTGATCTGATCAAAGCTCCTCTGGCCTTTCTTTCATAGATGCTGTCTAATTTAACTTATAGGGTCAGGAGGTTATTTTTGTCAACATCTGTTTAACACATAGTAGGTTTAACTCTAATTAACCTTACTTATTCCGGGTCATTGTTTCTTTTTAGTTTTTCGCTAAAAGAGATAAAGTAATCCTGTATCTTATATTTTAGGTATTTTTGGTTTAAGTTATTATTGAATCTTCTAACAGAATCTTTACTAGCAATACAGCAATATAATACAGCTCATATTTTAAGAGCTTTGCGTTGAATTTCCAATACCCTCTAAGTCTAAAACTCTCAGGAAATGCTCACAGCTTCCGCTTTTATCCTGCCTGGACAACGTTCACTATAGCACCTGTAACAAAAGATCAAAGCTTCGTGGATTTGAGAAATAAAAAATATTTCAGAGAAAATAGTTTGCATCTGCTGTTGACACTCCAGTCCAGCAGGTGGCGGTAATGCGCCTTTATAGTTGGTCTGTCGTCCGCCATGATGGAAGAACAAAACCCACCATGAGGCGACCAGACTGGACAGAACAGCAGCTAGCAGCATTAGCTTAGCTTGTGTGTGGAGTCATTGTAGAGAGGCTGATAATCTGGGAGTGTTTGCAGTGAGAATGTCTTCAGTCCAGCTTCAAGGAGAGTTTATCACCGAGCAGTTAACTCCTGCTGAAGAAACATTCACGGAGTTTAAAGGGAGTTTGGTCAATTCGGAGGAAAAGATGGACGATCAACATCTACTGCTGGATTTCACCAGGATCCCCCAGATCATCTTACACCGGATAGGTAGGAAACACCTGATAGAAACGATTCCCTGATGATGCACACTGTGGATTTTAGCCTCATCTGATTAAGTTGGATATTCAGACATTTGCTCCGGTTAAGCTGGTGCTCTGTGACTTTACAGTAAAAGCTCGGCGAGAGAAAACTGCTTTATCGACTTCCTGTTTTCAAAATAAGAGTGTAGGCCTAGATTTGTTTTCCTATATACGAAAAATTATCAGTATTTAGAGATTTCATATGCAAAACTAAAAGGTGTATCTCATGAAACCAGTTCAGTACCGTGATCCATTAGAGATTTTGTGTCACTTCATCACAAAACCTGGAAACTACTGAGCAAAATTGCTAATATTTTCATATAAAAATTAATAAAAATACATAAAAAAGATTTGAAATGTAAAAATTAACGGTGTAAATTTTGAATAGTGTACTAATATCCAATTATTGATTTGCGGTCTATTGATCACATGACCTGGAAGCAATTGAGCAAAAATGCTCATATTTCCATATAAAAAGTAATTTATAATAAATTGAGATTTGAAAAGGAAACATAACAGGCGTAACTGTTGAAGAAGATGGAGTACAAATATCCCACATTTGACCTCTCCTCCAACCTGAAGGGGGGGATCCATCTTCTTATTGTGGAGAACCATGGCCTACGGCCTGGAAGAGCTGATTCTCATCCCGGCCGCTTCACATTCTGCTCTGAACACAGCAGTGCATGCTGTAGGTTTCTGCAGGAGGAGCCACCAGAACCATGTTATCTGCAGACAGCAGGGACAGGATCCTTGTTTAATTTTTAGATGAAATTATTAACATTTTTGCTCAGTAGCATCCATGACATGTGATCAATTGACTTAATATCAGTGTTGGATCAAAGCACTCCTCTCTCTTCAAAAGTTACGCCTTTTATTTTTTTCCCATTTCAAATCTTTAATATATTTTTATTAATTTTCACATGGAAAGATTAGCATTGTTGCTCAATAGCTTCCAGGTCATGTGATCAATTAAGAAAATCAGTGTTGGATCATAGTTCTCCATTGGCTTCAAGAGTTATGCCTTTTATTTTTGCATTTCAAGTCTCTTCATAGTTTTTAAATAATATTTATGTGTAAATATTGGCAGTTTTACTCAATAGTTTCCAGGTTTTGTGATTATTGACAAAAAATCTATAAGGGATCATTGTACTGCTTTGGTTTCATGAGTTACACCTTTTAGTTTTGCATATTAAATATCAAAATTTTTATCATTTTTTTGTATTTAGGATCAATATCAATACTCTAGCTGGATGGCTTCTCGGCTTTAAAATCTAGGCCTACACTTTTATTTTGAAAACAGGAAGTGGGTACATGCTGTAGTCGTTAGCAATCGCTTCAAAAGTGGAGATAAAGTAGTAAATGTCGTCTGGCGTCATTATTTTGTGGATTATTTGACTGTTTGGGGCAGAGAGTTCATTAAGATAAATGACATTTTATGCCTTAGAGTTGAATAAAGCAATTTCACATAGAAAATACACTGAGCAGGTAAAAGAAATAAGCGTAAATCACTTTATGGCAAGTAGAATAGTCTTATTATTTATTATATTATTTCAGCAGAATATATCTATTATTATGCCTTAGAGTGATTTTAGGCAGGAATTACAATTTAATATTCATATAATAATTACTCATCACTCTTTGATAATTTAAGGTGTCCCTTTCTCTATTCAAGGAATTTATTTACTATGGGAAGTTCAAATCATGATGAACTTTGATTCCTCCTTAAAATTTGGTAATTTGAACTATCTATTACATTTTTAAATCAATAAATAATATCCCCATGAAAAACAAAATATGACAAAAGCATTTTATTTTAAATAATTTATTGAGTTACATCCGTCAAGACTAGTTCTTAAATCAAACGTAGTGCAGATACGTCGTCCAAAGTTTACTTTTATTGCCAAAGTCTGTTTAGAATTTTAGATGTTTATGAGGACAAAAATATAAAAATGAAGCTTTTCATGAGGAGGAGAGGAGGAACAAGATAAATAAGACACATCTGCTGTAACCTTGGTCATAGAAATATAACTGGTTTACTGCTGTTAAGAATGTTTGATTTCAAAATCTAAACCACAGAGAAAGAAACTTGAAACAACCCAGACAGGCTGGACTCACTGAACATGGAAACAAGTCCCTGTTCCTGCTGCTCTGTGGGAACGCGCCCGATCTTAGGTTTAACAGACAATCCAGGGGTTGACTTTAAGGATTTTCGGGCAAGTGACTTTCACATTTCATTTGCCCAGAAACAATTTTTACTTGCCCAGTATAATGTTTGATAAATATAGTTCCTAATAATAATTTTTGTATAAATATCAATGAAACATGTTTGTTTTTTAAATGTTTTTTGTAATTCAGTATTTTTTAAGTTTCCAGGTTCCTGGTGTGTATCTGAATGCGTCAGATAATGAACTCAAGCCTACATTACCGTGTTAACATGCTTTTCAATCCTTCCTGCACATTATTTTCAAACTAAACTTTGCTTTAAACTGTTGTGTGCTTGGAAAAATATAAATAGTAATGTTAAAAATCTAAAAAAACTTGACAGGTTAAAAACTAAAAAAAAATCACAAGACAGAAGTCAATGTCACAAATGAATAACTTTTATTTCAGAGTCACGGTATGTTTATACAAGATAATACTATTAATATAATGTGACTTTTCTAGAGAATCATTATACATAGTTATTTTATTCAGGGTTTCTACAGTCTGACATCATTTCAGAATTCCCTGACTTTTAACTGACTCAGGATCAGTTTTCCCTGACAAAATAAATGCAGCCGTTTGTCGTTTTGGTAACTACCTCAAAATTACCGCTAGGTGGACAAAAATCACGACATGTGGCGCAAAATCACACGAGAATGTGTACAAAACAACAAAAATGGCGCCGGCAACGCTTCTGGGTCGTTTTCATTTAATATCAGTGATTTTAAAGTAATTTTGAGTGATAAATATATATATATTTTTTTTGCGATCAATGAAATTTGTACTCTCCCAACAATAAAAACTACTTGCCCCAGGCGATGGTTAACATCGAGCCCTGCAATCACTTTATGGCACAACAGCGTCCAGCGAGCCGCCATGAGAGCTCTATCATGTTTATAGATATCAATGGTTTCTGATGCTTAGATTCCAACATGGAGGCTGTTCTGATCCCTGATTAGATCTTGGTGTCTTTTTCTGACCTCACTGTGGAAACCAAGCTGAAGCTGGCTTCAGGTTCAGCTAACGGCTAAAGGGCTATTCCACCTCTTTTCTCACCACCTTCAATGTCTCTACAGCATTCAGACACTTAAACCTGGATTAGATTAATCCAAAATAACAGCAGAATCTTTCAAACCCTCTTTGGGATTCATGAAAGCTTTATCTGCTCTGTGAAACTTCAACAAAGAGCCCTAGAAGGTCGTTATTAGCATCTATGCTTCATTATAGTCGGTGTTGTAGATCAGCTGGTGGTGGCAGCTGGAATATGCAGATGTTTCTGTAGCTTTAAGGACCCCTTCACAGAACCTGGGAATAAACAATCCATGTTCAACTTTAAGAACTATGAATTATTCTAATATTTGCTCCAATAGAAAATGGGTCAATTTTATTACAGTTTGCTTCAATGATTCCTGCCAACAGGTAGCATAGCTCCTTTCCACTGTGCAGACCACTGTCTCATGTGGGCCCGCCCCAGTCTCATGTGGGCCCGCCCCAGTCTCATGTGGGCCCGCCCCAGTCTCATGTGGGCCCGCCACTGTCTCATGTGGGCCCGCCACTGTCTCATGTGGGCCCGCCCCAGTCTCATGTGGGCCCGCCCCAGTCTCATGTGGGCCCGCCACTGTCTCATGTGGGCCCGCCACTGTCTGATGTGGGCCAGCCACTGTCTCATGTTGGCCCGCCACTGTCTCATGTTGGCCCGCCACTGTCTCATGTGGGCCCGCCACTGTCTCATGTGGGCCCGCCACTGTCTCATGTCGGCCTGCCACTGTCTCATGTGGGCCCGCCACTGTCTCATGTGGGCCCGCCACAGTCTCATGTGGGCCCGCCACAGTCTCATGTGGGCCCGCCACAGTCTCATGTGGGCCCGCCACTGTCTCATGTGGGCCCGCCCCAGTCTCATGTGGGCCCGCCACTGTCTCATGTGGGCCCGCCACTGTCTGATGTGGGCCAGCCACTGTCTCATGTTGGCCCGCCACTGTCTCATGTTGGCCCGCCACTGTCTCATGTGGGCCCGCCACTGTCTCATGTGGGCCCGCCACTGTCTCATGTGGGCCCGCCACTGTCTGATGTGGGCCAGCCACTGTCTCATGTTGGCCCGCCACTGTCTCATGTGGGCCCGCCACTGTCTCATGTGGGCCCGCCACAGTCTCATTTGGGCCTGCCACTGTCTTATATAGACACAGAGAGAGAGCAAACAACAACAAAAAGATCTGTCAGTTTATCAGACCATTCCACAGCTTTACTTTCATACCGCCCGTAACCTAGCGCCATAGAGAGACAAATTGTTTACGGCCGTAACCAAGCGAAAGTCAAGTTTTTTTGGAAGCGCGCGTGTAACGCTTGTTAAAGGCTAATGATAAGGAACTGACTATATTGATGTTTATCGTTAATCTTTTCATTGAAATTACTTTTTTAATTGATTCTGTTGTTTGTTTGTTTGAAGCAACTTCTTTTTTGATTGAATAATAAAGACACAAATGTCCTACCGATTATATGGTTCAATCAAAAAACAATGTTGCTTCAATTAAAAAAGTTGCTTTAAACAGAAAAGGATGCACTTATATCAAATAAAACATTTTCAATCAAAGAAAAGCAGTGTTCAAATGTATTTTTTGAGTCTCAAAAAATGTTTTTTTCATTGAAGTGAAGATTTTTTTTATTGAAAATATATTTTTTGATTGAAGCAACCTTTTTTTGATTGAATAATAAAAAAACAAATCTATCTTCATATTTTTTTTGCATCACATTTTTTCTCCCTCGCTGTTGACTTTTGATCACTGCTGCGCTTTATGGAATGGAAATGTTCCTTTTCTGTCTGGAAAGCTGTACGGCGTACAGAAAACGACAAAGTTGTCCAAGTAAAAAAAACTGAATTCTTGCGTCACTGTGATGTTTTTATAACTGTACTCCATGTTATGGTTCAAACTATTTTTACAGGGAAATAAACAACATAGTCCCGTTGCCCTGCTGATTGCTTAATATTTAGCAAAAAATTAGGAAGGCTTTATCCTTTAGGCCTGTTTTTCTTTTTTACCACGATGCTTATTTTTAATATGATAGAGCAGAGAAATTATAATTTTTTTTTTTTTTTACAAATTTATTTATGATTTTTGACAGCATATGACATTGATAAATACAATATGTATTCTTGGCTTTACATTTTTATCAAAACCCCAATAAACAAAACAACGCCTGCATAGATAGACAAAACACATTACATATGTAACGGGTCCCAAGCTGGGCTGGGTACCACGTCACAATATTGAAAAAAAGAAGATGAGTCTTCAGTGTCTCGCTGGCTTTGGGCTCTGAAAAACAAAGTGAATGATCACAGGATCAAGAATACCGAACCATTCTCTTTCGTTCCCAAAACTCCTCTGAGGGGAGTGAGCACCTGGAAACACGGACTATGACAGAAAGGTTCCGTTTCTCATCCTAGCGATCTACAGCGGATTTCTACTGATATTATTTGGCTGAATAACCATTACAGTACATTAAAATACTTTTAACTTGCATTTTCATTTTCAAGTAAAATAAAAACTATTTCACTCTTTGTGGGGGTCTCACACATACACACACAAATATCTTTTAAACAAAAGTATATAACTAGAATAACAGCAGTTAAATAATTACACTACAGTCGTGGCCGGCGTATCTAACTATGGTACACATTTTAAAAGTTTCCATTTATTTCTAGAATGGCTGCCATGATTTGTTAAATTTAGTCAATGAGCCGTTAGTGTACCTCTCATTTTTTCCATGTATAAAAACCTGATAAGATCAGCAATTCACTGATCATGAGTAGGAGGAGTTGCTTTTTTCCAATTCACAATTATTAAACTCATATATAAGAGGCTCTGAAACAGTTTATCAACGCCTAAATTAACTTAAAATGCTGAAACCTGCCGACAGAATATGTTCGCTTTTACTATCCTGGTGCCTGCAGTTTGGATTATCTTGATGAAAAAAACACCTATCAGCTGCCGCGGTAAAGGAGGCGAGGAGGCGACCCGGCCAGAGGCTGCTGATGAATTAAGTTTTCAGGTGGACTTTCTCACTTAAAAACATATTAAAACTACTTTATTCCCACTTATCACAGCAGGATAGAGTAGCTCCGCCCAACGCGAAGCAGACCCACTTTTGCACCGTGCAGCCAGAGCAACAAAGCTGCTTCAGTCGCGCGTCAGAACTAACTGGTACAATCTAAACTGCAGGCACCAGGATAATAAAAGCGAACATATTCTGCCGGCAGATTTCTGCATTTTAAGTTAATTTATGCATCAATAAACTGTTTCAGAGGAGTGATCACAGCGCTCTGTCATCAGCGATGTGTCTGTCTCACGGCCAGCTCCCAGGAATGATTAATACTTTGTAATAAATACATGAATAAAGCACAATCATACTCAGTTTTGCTCCCGCTCTATTTTTAAATACGCAGTAGAGGTATTTAAACGTATTAGAGGACATGTACCTGTATATAAAACCCGCGCCCTATAATCCGGTGCGCCTTATGTGTGTGTTAAATACAGAAATGGCACACATAACTGAGACTGCGCCTTTTAGTACGGTGCGCCTTATGGTCGTGAAAATACGGTACTCCAAATCTTAAAAACTGAATCATCCATTGAGGGTGGGAACATGTGGTTTGAGCACAACGGGGCATTTCTTGATATAGTTGTAAAGCAAATTTTTTCCTACATTGTATCCAAATTTTGAGAGAGTTGTAGAGCAGAGGGTTGGATTTCTAAGTATGCAATTCCAAAGGAAGGGCTGAACTTAACAAAGCAGGTAGAGAGGACTTTCCACAGCTAGATGCCTCCATAGGAACCCAAGAAGGTGCTTCAAAAGTTAAGTCATCTACCAGTGGAGCATAGGGCGTATGTTTGCTGCACAATAATAAAGTTAAAAACATGGCAAGGCCGGTCCACCTATTGGCCTGAGTCTTTGCATAAAATCTTTACGCATATTATATTAAAATATATCTTTACGCAGATTTACCATTCCAAATAAACTTTGCAATAAGTTTGTCCAAAGCAACAAAACATTTTTTTTGTAAGTAAAGTTGGATGCATTGGAATAATTATAAAAACTTTGGTAAAATGTTCTTTTGAACAGGATTACTATTATATCTAATAGTAATTATATATATATATATATAACTATTATATCGACCATTAGAATCAGCTATTGTATCAGATACCATTAATGGGGTGTTTTTTTTCTATAAAATTGCTGTGCTTCTACCTTTAGTGTTAAACTTAGAATGGAAAATTTGCCCAAGCTAACTCCCTTTGAATTTTTTCTGATCTGAATTTTTGAGGCGTGTTTCTTGAAGAAACACTATATTCCCTCTGAGGTGAAATGAAATGAAAAATGTTTAAACTGAACAAAGGAGGTCAATACAAGGCAGCAATGTACTAAAAAGTCCACTGTGGTGCATGGGAAGGGAAAACAAACGCACCTTCTGTGGCAACGGGCAGGGAGTAACTCAACCAGCAAGCAAACGAAAAAATACCTTATTCTATTCAAATATATAAAAAACCAAATTATACTAAGAGTCAGTAGGCTAAATGATATTGACATACATAAGGACCTATCTGAGGATCTACGACGTATTCATGCCCAATGTAAACATGAGCCTATCAGTAGTTTCTAGCTCTTTCCAATGGCTTTCCAATATTGAGAAATGATTGAAGCCATGTTTTAACGTAACACTCATCACTCGAAGATCTGGAGACGGTCTTTTGCATCTTGAGGAGAGTCCAATACCTGTGTTTCCCCGTTGAGTGTAACTTGGAGTCGGGTTGGATAAAAGAGCCTGTAGCGGATTCCGCGGGTCTCGGGGCTGCCGCCATCCGATGAGCTCTGTCCAGGACCGGGTTTTCTCCAAACCATTGGGGCCACCAAGGACTTCATGCAGCAAACCGGCGATGAATCTGGTCGGGTTCCCCTTCTGTAATCCTTCAGGTATCCCCAGTATGCGAAGGTTACGCCGCCTTCCTCTGTTCTCCATCATCCACTTTTATCAGTAGATTATCATGCTTGTTGCTCAACTCCGTAAACCGAGCCTCCATAGCTGTAAGCGCACATCCTGGTTGCTCAGTTCATTGTCATGTTCACGTATCTTCTGGCATTCACCAAGTGTCGTTGCTATGGAGTCAACAGATTGCTTGATTTCTTCCCGCAGACTGTTAGCTTCTTCTTTAATAACTTCCTTCACAATGTCACAGAAAGCTTGCAGTGTGCTCGCATCAATAGCTACCTTGTAGAATGTAGCCTTCTTTTCTCAAATTGTGCATGTATTAAGTATATCTTAGCAAAAATGTTGGGACCTTGGGAATCGCACATCTACTCCATAACGCGCCCCCTGGTCAGAGCAGAGAAATTTCATTAGAAAATGATTTAAAATCTGCTCAATCTGTGACACATTCAGCTGGGGTATGTCTCTTCCAGGCAGAGGTGTACAGGAAGCGCTTCTGAGGGTAGGGTGTCTCATTACTTCCTCATTTGCCAGTCACCGTGGTGATGATATAAATGCTTTACTTACTTTAATAATTATTTGTGGGGGAAACAAAATTAGGCCAGAAGGAACTTCATGTCTTCAGGTTGCTTGACAGGATCCATTCACTGCTCAACTCAAGGACAGAATTTTGTGCTATTATGTGAGGTGTCCTTTATTTAACCACCAATAGAAACTCTTTCTGCTGATTGTCTTTCCAGACCGCCTGCAGGATTATGTTGGAAAAGAGGAGGATTTCTCGGACCAACAGCTCTGTGGACAGGAGAGAGATTTCAGTTTGGGCCAAGAGGAACCAGAACCTCTGCAGATAAAAGAGGAGCAGAAAGAACCTAAACATCCCTGGACAAAAGAGGAAACCATGGAGCTCCCCATTAGTGAGCAGGAAGAGCAGCTTGTTCTGAAGCACGAGACTGAAGATACAGGAGAGAAACCTTTACCATGCTCAACATGGGGGGAACATTTTATAAAAAGAGAACTTTTAATGGATCAAAGGAGAATTCAAACAGGTGAGAAGCCTTTTAAATGTCTGTCTTGTGGAAAATTTTTCAAAAATGATGGATAACCAACCAGTCTTTTATAACCTTATATTGGTTAGGGTTATATTGGTACGGTGCATGCTTCGAGATGAAGTTCCAATCTGTTTACACTACCGTTCAAAAGTTTGGGGTCACATTGCAATGTCCTTATTTTTGAAGGAAAAGCACTGTACTTTTAAATTAAGATAACTTTAAACTAGCCTTAACTTTAAAGAAATACACTCTATACATTGCTAATGTGGTAAATGGTAATGTGGTCTTGTGGTAGCTGCAAATGTCTGGTTTTTGGTGCAATATCTACATAGGTGTATAGAGGCCCATTTCCAGCAACTATCACTCCAGTGTTCTAATGGTACAATGTGTTTGCTCATTGGGTCAGAAGGCTAACTGGTGATTAGAAAACCCTTGTGTAATCATGTTCACACATCTGAAAACAGTTTAGCTCGTTACAGAAGCTACAAAACTGACCTTCCTTTGAGCAGATTGAGTTTCTGACAGGCTATTCTTGTTCTTAGAAATGAAGGCTATTCCATGCGAGAAATTGCTAAGAAATTGAAGATTTCCTACAACGGTGTGTACTACTCACTTCAGAGGACAGCACAAACAGGCTACTGCGGGTACTATTTAATGAAGATGCCAGTTGAGGACGTGTGAGGCGTCTGTTTCTCAAACTAGAGACTCATGTGTACTTATATTCTTGCTCAGTTGTGCAAAGCGGCCTCCCACTTCTTTTTCTACTCTGGTTAGAGCCTGTTTGTGCTGTCCTCTGAAGGGAGTAGTACACACCGTTGTAGGAAATCTTCAATTTCTTAGCAATTTCTCGCATGGAATATCCTTCATTTCTAAGGACAAAAACAGACTGTCGAGTTTCAGATGAAAGTTCTCTTTTTCTGGCCATTTTGAGTGTTTAATTGACCCCACAAATGTGATGCTCCAGAAACTCAATCTGCTCAAAGGAAGGTCAGTTTTGTATCTTCTGTAACGAGCTTAACTGTTTTCAGATGTGCGAACATGATTGCACAAGGGTTTTCTAATCATCAATTAGCCTTCTGAGCCAATGAGCAAACACATTGTGCCATTAGAACACTGGAGTTATAGTTGCTGGAAATGGGCCTCTATACACCTATGTAGATATTGCACCAAAAACCAGACATTTGCAGCTAGAATAGTCATTTACCACATTAGCAATGTATAGAGTGTATTTCTTTAAAGTTAAGACTAGTTTAAAGTTATCTTCATTGAAAAGTACAGTGCTTTTCCTTCAAAAATAAGGACATTTCAATGTGACCCCAAACTTTTGAACAGTAGTATATTTGTAGTTAAATCAATGCAAGGATTATTAAAGTGAAGTGTCCTTTCTTTTACCTACAATAGAAAGTCTTTCTGCTGCATTTGTCTTTCTAGGGCTACTTCAGGATTATCTTGGAAAAGAGGAGGATTTCTCGGACCAGCAGCTCTGTGGACAGCAGAGAGATTTCAGTTTGGACCAAGAGGAACCAGAACCTCTGCAGATAAAAGAAGAGCAGAAAGAACCAGAACATCCCTGGACAAAAGAGGAAACCATGGAGCTCCCCATTAGTGAGCAGGAAGAGCAGCTTGTTCTGAAGCACGAGGCTGTAGATACAGGAGAGAAACCTTTCCCATGCTTAACATGGGGAACACATTTTATAAAAAGAGAACTTTTAATGGATCAAAGGAGAATTCAAACAGGTGAGAAGCCTTTTCAATGTGTGTCCTGTGGAAAAATTTTCAAAATGAAATCTTATCTTGATGAACACATCAGAATTCACACAGGTGAGAAGCCTTTCTCCTGTACCATTTGTAACAAGAAGTTTACTAAAAGCAGTCATTTGACTTCTCATATGAGAACTCACACAGGTGAGAAGCCTTTCTCCTGTACCATTTGTAACAAGAAGTTTACTGAAAGGAGATATCTGACTATTCACATGAGAATTCACACAGGAGAGAAGCCTTTCTCCTGTACCATTTGTAACAAGAAGTTTACTGAAAGGAGATATCTGACTATTCACATGAGAATTCACACAGGAGAGAAGCCTTTCTCCTGTACCATTTGTAACAAGAAGTTTACTATCAAGAGTCATTTGAATTCTCACATGAGAATTCACACAGGAGAGAAGCCTTTTTCCTGTACAATTTGTAGCAAGAAGTTTACTCAAAAGAGTATATTGACTTGTCACATGAGAATTCACACAGGTGAAAAGCCTTTTGAATGTCTATCCTGTGGAAAAATGTTCAAAAAGAAATCTGATCTTAATACACACATCAGAATTCACACAGGTGAGAAGCCTTTCTCCTGTATCATTTGTAACAAGAAGTTTACTGAAAGGAGATATCTGACTATTCACATGAGAATTCACACAGGAGAGAAGCCTTTCTCCTATACCATTTGTAACAAGAAGTTTACTTAAAAGCGTAAATTGACTTCTCACATCAGAAATCACACAGGTGGGAAGCCTTTTGAATGTCTCTTGTAAAAAAAGCTTCACCTCTAAGTCTGATCTTGATAAACACAAGGTGAGAAGCTGTTCTCCTGAATGAATTGTGATACAGGTTTTAGATGAGAAGGTAATTTGAGTATTTAGATGACTTTTGTTCATGCATGATCTGTAATGATTTATATTTTTAGCAAAAAAAAAAAAAAAAAACTTGTTTTAAATCTGTCACAGCAGTGTGATGCCACAGGAATGAATATTAGAGGCATTTTCCATGTTTGACTGTTGATAAAATCCACATCTGCAAACTCCTTCACCTGATTACATGAGAATCTCACAGGTTAATGGTCTTTTTTGATAAATCCAGTAATTAACAGCCTTGTTTATAAAGAAACTAGAACAGATAAGGTGTTATATTGTAAACCTGGTAAATATTCAGGTCCTGGGTGAATATGTGGATGTGAACATATGAAAGGTAACAATTTTGGGCCTGAGTTTATTAAATTTAAATGTCCGAAAAAAGAATTTCACCTTAACAAAAAATCATGTTTAAATTCAGTTTCTTATTTTTGAATGAAGGGAATAAACATAATAAAGTGCCACAACAACATCTCGGTTAAAGATAAAGCAAGTTTTTTTTTTACCATACCACAAGCAATTGAGAAGTTATAGATGTTTAAATTGAAAAAATCCAGACGGACCCCTACTGAGCCATTTTGGCACGGTGTCGTACGTTTTCTGGATGAGTTTATTCAAGAAAAAAATCTCAAGTTTTATTTTTGGGACTAAGAAACGTTTAGCTAAATAAGTTATCGGTTGGATATATTCCAGAAACAGACTTTTATTCAGATGAAAATAAAAGCAAAGGTAGGACAGATTTAATGTGCTTTGCTCAGTTCTGCTGATGTTTTTGGAGGATTTTTTAAAGGTCGGCTGCAAATGATGAGAGTTTAGCTAATTCAGTGTCTTGTTGGCTTTCATTAGCAATGCATCAATCAGCCCTGCTACGTGTGTTGTTGAAACCAGGCCCACCAAAACTCCAACTGTTTCTGCCACAGTGTTAGAGCTATGGTCAATAGATATTAGAATGAAGTAGATCATCTATAGAGGAGTCTCACATGAAGATGTGGGACATATAGAAGTGTGTGTCAGTCTCAGAGTTAGTCAGCTACAAGCTAATTAATGTTGCAAAGTAGCTCCAGCCACCTTGAAAGGGGGTGCTGGGATTATGGGGTTAAACTACGGGACATCAAAGAACTCAGTTTAGAGGCTGGAGTCTGTAGTTCAGGTAAATTGAAGTCCTAAAATGATGAAACATGTTTGTTTAAAAAGATAAACTGGATTGATGATGTTGCTGTTATTTTTACTGATCAGTTTGAACCTGCTTTAACTTGGTAAAAAGCCTTTGTCTTAATAATGTATTAAAGAAATCTGACTCTCCTCTAGAAGTGTGAAGTTTCTGCTTTTTAAAGATTTTATGAAAGTATAATTTTCCTTTGAACTAATTCTAATAGTTTTGTTCTTGATTCTGTAGATGTTCTATTTACCTGCTATGATTGAAAGTAACTATCACCTATTTTATACAACTGATTTTATGGATTATATTCTGCTGTGGATGTTTTTAATTATTGTAATCACTTCTAAATTGATGAACGAGCAGCAATAAAAACCTCATGGATTGTAAAAATGTGTTTCTTTCTATGGTTTCATATAAATGAGAAACAATCTTTTTCCATGTTTTCTCTGATATTTTCAGCCAAACTAAAGCTGTAAAATAAATAGTTTAATGGCATTCACCTTCTGTCTTCTCCAGTCTTTCCTGTTGCTCCTCCGTCAGCATTAATCTGTTTGCTTTTTAGAGCCTGAGTGTGTTCAAATCTGGCCATTGTTATTCTGCAAAGGTGACTGAGTACTTTGTTAGACTTGGGAACATTTGTTGAAGCTGTATTTACTAATACAGAAGAGGTCATGTTTAGATTTTATTCATGTATTATAAAGGAGTTATAATTTTCCTATTTTGTTACTGCTTGTTACAGTTATTAACAGGTATTTAGGTATAATAAAGCTGTTAATTAACCTTTGAGAAGCCTGTATGAATCCGTCTGGAGGCTGGGCAAAGTGTCCTCTTTATGGAAATCTAAATATGCTCACCCTAATATATATACCTATTCTAAAAGAATTAGTTCTGTAGTTCCCATTTTTAAGCCAACTGATGTTTGCAGGAGCTGTTTTGAACTAGACTACAGAGGGACGGCAGCAGTTTATGGATCATGTTACTTCATGTTTTTGAACTTTATTAGGGAGATTCACTGAGCCTCCTGATGGGTTTTTAGGCACAAGACAATTTGGACATAAAGGCTCTTTATCTAAACACAAATAATCCAGTAGATTGTATGTTTGACCTCCTCTGCCATAAAACATGAGCATATTTAAATTAAATAATTAGATGATCAATTTTTCAACTATTTCGCCTGTGTCCGACATTTTTAAACATCTTTTTCTGAATCTGACATTGTAGCATCTAAAGAGTAACGTTTGTTTAAAAAATGTAAGGAATAGAAAGTACAGATACTTGTGTGAAAATGTTGTTAGCAGAGGTCAGAAGTAGGAAGAAAAATAATCAATGGAGTAAAGTATAGATGCCTGAACAGTGTACTTAAGTACAGTAACAAAGTATTTGTACTTGGTTACTTGACACCCCTGCTGATAAATAACTACAGTTTATGTAGTTTAAACCACTTTAACACTGAAATTAATAAAAACCAAATTGAATCAGCAGAAATATCTAGAAGAGGGTCCAATGGGTCTCATTAGAAAGAACCAGAACAACATGCAGACAGCAGTGAGTGGGCGGAGCCAAGATACCTGGACAGGTCAAAGGCACTCCCACATTTGTTACAAGGCTGAAAAATAAAACTTTTACTTTACTGACATTAAATTTAATTCTGATTTTTTTATTGCTTGTTAAATGTAACAATTTGCAGTTGAAGCTCCTCCAAAATGTTGCAGCAGTGAGAAGTGATGGAGAGTTATGGTCACTGGATGATTTAAATGATGAATATAACGCCTGATTCTCATCCCAGGAATATGGACAAATTATAAATGATATCCCCAAAACATTGATCAATTTAGTTCAAGGTCGCCTCAGTAATATTCCGGTTCCTAAACTAAATATATTAATGAAAGAATCAATATAATAGATGAAAATGCAAAAACATCTTAAGAAAATTGTCAAGAATTATCTTATATCCTAATCCAATTAAAAGAATTTTCATATTAAAAGATTTATCACAAAATATAGAGTTTCATTGTAAAACTTTAAATGACATTTATCCTTCCAACCAATTCATATGCGCCTAATCTAAATTCACTCTAGATAAATGTCGTCTATGTGAGCAAGAGAAGGAATGAGCTGAACTTTTTTTTATTGTTGTAAAACTCAAACATTTTTATCCTCAGTTCATAACTGGTTATGTAGTGTATTATTTGTCATAAATGATTAGAATAAAACAAGAATTAAAAGTTTTAAATGATTAAAGAGAGTTGTGTTCATGAATACATTTATGTAGGCCAGAAGGAGAAAAACAGAGCAATGAGTGTGTGTAACTGCTGCACCTGACTGTAAGAGGAAGAAAAGCACACTCATCTGCTGGAAAGCACAGGATTAAGGCCCTTAGTGATAAGAAAAAGCACCCTCATAAAAATGAAGTATTTGACATATCAAGGTTAACCAGCTCAGCAAAATTTGGCCATACAACTTGTGATAAATAGAGTTGTTATTTTCAAGGCACAATGTGCAGTACTGATCCCAGAAGGGGTGATGCTTTGACTGAGACACAAAGAGGAACACTAGGCCAGACTGACATGGCTTAAAGTAGGGAAAGGATAAGTTTCAACATGTTTGTGATTAAACTGTCATAAGTTTCTGATTTAAGTGCACTAAATGTCATCATGAGTTGCAAAGAAATGTCACAATGACCTGTAACAAAGACTGTTGATTAAATATATAAAAAATATGCTGTCAAAGGGATTTTCCACCGGTAAGATAAAAATAATTGGTTTTACCCGAAGAAAAAGTACCTAGAATAGTGAAAAAAGGAGGGGGCCTGTAGGAGGAGCTAACAGGCCCCATGAAATGTATAAAAGAGGGCCATTTTCATTATTTGTTCAGTTGCACGCCGGCGGTCAACTCGTGTGTGATTCTTTGTATGTTGCAATAAATTGCATTGGACCTGGACTTCAGCTGCTTCTGCCTGATTTTTGGATCATTGTTTGCAATTTTTCTGCCTTTTAAAAGACTTTGAATTTTTACAAAAACTTAGCTCTAATTTTAAGTCGCTGAGGAGATTTCCAACGACATAATTGGCGAGCCAGCCAGGAGAAAAGCAAAAAGGGGACGTCGGACGATCTGCAGGCACCAGCTGGAAGGCGTGGAACCCCCAAACGGGCCCAGAAATTCACCGGTTAAAGGTGAGCTAATTTGTTATAATATTCTAAATTAGTGGGGAACCAGCCTCCGGCAACTGCTTGTGGGTGTCAGGCGTCACAAAGCTTTTCTAAAAGAACCTAGTTTTCCAAATTTAATAAAGTAATTTCCAAATTTGATAAGAATTTATATAAGAATATATAAAGGCAGACTAAGCTAAGGAAGGGTCCAGGTATGTATGAGTATATGTGAATGCATAGCTTTAACTGTTATTAATGCTTGTATTATTCTGCATTTGATCTGTTTTGTGTTTGAATTATTTTGTGAATAAGTTAAGCTTAACACGTGTTGTTCTGAGCGGATGATTGGTAAAGGGACAGATTGGTCAAAGCGTTTTGACATAGTCTGTGGAAGCCATAAAATCCGGAACCAATAGTGTACGCGTGTTACGTGAGGGTATCAGTGACTAAGGTAGTCAGGGTGCTCCACGAGAAGGCTTAAGTAGTCTTAAGGTAAAAGGTATTGTGCCACTGTAGGGAAACAGTGAGGAAAAGGTATTGAGAGGCTAAGCGATAGCCAGGCTAAGGGATAGCCAGAATATTACCGATTAAGCGATAATCGGAGAATAGTACCGCTCGACCAACCGGAGGACGTCTATGCATTTCCAGTTATCTGGGTGTAGCCGGGGGCAGCAGGGAAAAAAAAAGCGTATGCCACTGTAGGGGACAGTGAGGAAGAGTAAAAGTGCACTGTAGATATATATATATATAATCATTTGCTTTGTGTGTCTTGGCTAATGTGTTTTGTGTGTCTTAGTTAATGTGGAGAGTGAAAGAGTTAAGTAACTAAGGGGGAATAAGGGGTAAATAAAGATAATAATAGTAAAGGTTATAATAGTAATAAAACTTAAAGTATAATAATAAGTTGATAGAAAATAATTAATTACTAAGTATAATTGAAAAAGAATAACCTGAAAATTAAATAAGGATTGGAAAACAGAATTGGTAATTGAAAAACACAGAATTAAGAGAATAAAATAAAATAACAAAGTCCCAAAATAAGATTGACTAAGGTTGCAAACAGTATAAGATAAAAATATTATAAACATATATCATTACAAGTTATTGTATTTATATAAAATAAATTATAAGGTATAAAATTAGTGAAAGTGCAAAATAAAATTACAAATTTGTTTTATTAAAGATTTTATCTCAAAATTGAAGAGATCTAAATTTAGGAAGTAAATTAACTGGAAAGAAACTAAAAGAAAATAAACACGATCTGTATTGGAAAGAGCAGAACCAGTTACATAAAAATTAATCAAAGACTATAAAGGATAAGCAAATAAGCACAGACCCTAAAGGTTAAGTGACTGCTGATTGCCATGGGAGCTAATGCGAGCAAACAGACCGAGGGGGTAACGCCTGCCAAACTGGTAATAATGACACACCCCTCCAATAAGCGCAAAATTCAAAAATGCATGACAGAATGGCATAAGATGACATCTGGAAAAAATCGTTGGCCTAAAGAGGGCAGCTTTGATCCTTCATGCTGTGACGAGGTTGAAGAACAATTAAGAAATAAGGAAAAAAGGCGTGACCGAGTGCATTTGCATAAGAAACAGAAACATGCTGAACAGAGAGATATCCTGAGATATTTTAAAGTTGAACATCAAAAGAGCCCAACAGCCCCTGACTACACTGATCATAAGCCACCACCCTATCGCCCTAGCATAGCAGGCCAGTACCCAGTAGTAGTAGAATCAGGGAGCAAGGGAAAGATTACTGGACAACTTAAATTAGTATTAGAAGAGGAAGAGGAAGAAATAGAAATAACAGAAGAAGAAATAAACAACACACCACAGACAGAGTGTAAATACCGTGATGAAGAAGACGATTGGGAGAGAACCCCAGAAGTAAGGATAAAAGCTCCCCATAGTCGCTCCCTACCCCCAGCACGTCGCAGGCATTCACCATATCAAAGAGGCCCCATAAGCCACTCAGAACCCAGGACCAAGTCATCGTTGAAAAAATCAGCAAAACACTCAGAGCCTGTGATCAAGCTAGTCTTGGATGAATCGCCAGAACTAATGGAACAAATAAACCAGGAGGTGGTGGAGCTGACGGAAGAATATGTAAAACTCATAGCGAAGGAGGAAAAATTGGAAAAAGAAGCACAAAGGAAACGACTAAAACATTTGAAAGAAAAATTGAAGAAATTTGAGGAAGTATTAGAAAAACAGAAAAGGATGGAAGCAGAGCAGCTCATACAACAGGCCCGAAATGACGCCCCAGATCAGGCAAATCCATGGACTAAGGCCTTGATTGAAGAAGCTAAAATAAAAGAGGGAGAGGAGAGAAGACGCGAGGAGGAAGTCTTCATAGAGGGTGAGGAGACCGACTGGTTGCATAATGGAATGGAAGAAGAAGGCTCAAACATGCCACTGTCAACGGACCCATGCCATAAGGGGTTAAAGGAGAAAGACAGACCAGTGACCAAAGAACGGGAGCCACTCACAGCTGAATGTGAAGTGGACCTGCAAATAGAAAAAAGCGGCCCTCACTCAATGATGACCAGGTACCAAGCACGACAGCAGAAGACAGAGTCAGATCAAAAAAAGGCCTTTATGGCTCCCCTGCTGTCTAAAGGACCTCAAGAAGACAGATATGTGCCATGGTCATTTATGGACATGATCACACTTGCTGGAAGGCTGACCCCGTTGGCAGATGGTGCTGACAGGTGGATAGAAAAGCTGGAAGAAATCACTGGAGGCATCAATCTGGCAGCTGGAGACATCAAGGCACTGCTGATTAAGACAGCAGGACACTCAGCAGCCAGAGAGGTGTTTGACGAAGCCAAGCTTCCAAGGGTCATGACCTCACACCAGTATGACAAGATACCATTCAACAACATAAGGCCTGAAGTGTGGGCAGCCTTGAGGAATAAATTCCCCACCTGCAGTGACCCAACTAAGCTGAGACAAGAATGCCTAAAGGATGATGAAAGCCCCGCCCAGTTTCTGCACAGGTTCCAACAGAAATGGAAAACAGAGACTGGAAGTGATGGGAGTGAACTGAAAACATCTGGCCCCTTGTTCAGAACCTACATCAGAGAGGCCATGCCCAAAGAAGTACAAGCCAAACTGGATGGAGTTGTGGGACTCATGAAGATGGAGTGGCCTCTGTTCTCCGAGCATGTTATCCACTATGTGAACATGCATCGGGCCGAAAAACGGGCCTTTGAGGACCAGAGCAAGATGCTGGCCACCAAGTTAACCCAGCTGCAGATCGGAGAGTTGTCCAAGGCTAAAAAGGAAAAAGAGAGACCCAAACACCAAGCAGCACTAACTGTGGCAGCCACACCCTCAACTGAGAGTACACCAACAGGGGAGGCAGTGGTACAAGCACCAGTAGTGTCTCCTGTCATCCCTCCGCCCACACAGCAAATGCAATATTCAGCAGCACCACCTGTGGGAGGAGCCCAGCCACAGCAGACCCAACCTCAACCAGTTCCTCCTATTCATGTGCATCTAAACCAAGGAGGAGGTCCCCAACAAGCAACGTTTGGAAGGGGACGAGGGGGGCCACCCATGAGGGGAAGATGGAGGGGACCACAAGGAGCCCCAAGAAGGCCCCCTCAAGGCCAATACCAGCAGATGCCTCAAGCAGGTCCAGACATGGGACAACAGCGAGGGAGACTGCAATGCTGGGGATGTGGACAAGTTGGACACATGCAAAGAGATTGCCCCACTAGCCCATGGATGGGACCTCAGCCCCCTACTGCTGGACCAGCCACCTATGGAACGGGACAGGACATATACTGGCTATAGGGGTGCCCAGAGAAACCTGATGGAGAGGCCATTCTACCTGTATTAACCCAACGACCACAAACAGAACCCACCATTGATGTCACTATATATGACAGCCATCATCGCTTCATGATTGATACAGGAGCGGCCTACTCCTGTATAGGGAAAAGTGGAATTGGCCTGCCTCTCTCAGCATCAAAGATTCGTACAGTAGGTTTCTCTGGGAAAACCCAAATAATACCCATGACTGAGCCAGTTCCCATGATCATAGGTGAAAAGACTGTGTGTGCACCACTGCTTTACTCAGAAGATACGCCCATAAATCTGCTGGGTAGAGATGTGCTGTGCCAGCTCAATGCTAAAATCAAATGTACCCCAAATGGAATTTCTTTTGAAGCAATAAACGACAATGAAGCCTACATGATGCCACTGGGTCTACAAAAGACCCCACAGACAACAAGTCATGAACCAGAAGACCAAGTATTTTGGCTGAAACTCACATCACCAACTTCCTTCCTCCAACTAGAGTGGGAAACATGGAGACCCCTGATAATGAATCACTATGAGAACTCCAAAGAACCCTTTCTCCCTCTCCATTGTACCATGTTTTATGACAAAGGCAAAACACATGAAGACTACGAGAAAAGCTGGGATGAAGAAATTAACAACAAAACAACTGTCATCCAATATGCTGACATAATGGTTGGACCACAAGGAGCTGCAGCTGTTGTCACATTTCCTGATAAAGATGTAGCAGAATGGTTCCAGGTTACCAACTCAGCACCACATGTCACGTTACTGATTGCAGACGAGTATGAGTCACATGATCTAGGACCCATGGTTCAAGAAGCCAGGCAAGTCACTGAATGGGTCAACACAGCATGGGACTGCATTAAATTATCCAAAGATGGACTGTTCTTTAAGATCTCATTCTCACAAGCTGATGAAGCCATAGCAGAACACATTAAAGTTCCTGGGAAAAAACAAATGGCAGTGGCAGCAGAACATGAATCCCTATTAGAACAGGTCCCAGAGCAAGTATGGTCTAAAAGTAAAACAGATGTAGGATTAGTGAAATCAGCAGACCCCATCAAATTCACCATCAAACCAAATGCTAAATTGCCCTTCCAAAGACAATACCCACTTAAAAGAGAAGCAGTAGAAGGAATACAGCCTATTATTACAGGATTAGAAACAGCAGGAGTTCTTAAACCAACAGCAAGTCCCTGTAACACACCAATTTTTCCCATCAGAAAACCCAACAGTAATGACTATAGACTAGTCCATGATTTAAGATTAATAAATGCCATAGTAGCAGAAGAGATACCAGTAGTACCAGACCCACACACATTACTGAGTAATATACCCCCAGGTACCAAATGGTTTACTGTGATAGATCTGTGCTCAGCATTTTTCAGTATACCGGTCCATCCAGATTCTCAGTATTTGTTTGCATTCACCTATAAAGGCCAACAATACACTTATTCACGATTACCACAGGGTTTTGTACACTCACCATCAATTTTCAATCGAGTACTGGCAAATGACTTAAATCACCTTGACATACCATCTACAATGTTGATGTATGTTGATGACATTTTGATTTGTTCTGCTTCCAAAGAGCAGTGTGAAAAAGACTCCATTACAGTGTTGACTGCTTTGGCAGAAGGAGGACACAAAGTAAGTAAACAAAAATTGCAATTCTGCCAGCAAACAGTGGAATATCTCGGCAGGCAACTCAGTGGGGACAAGAGGTGTATTGCACCGTCCCAACTGGAAGCCATAACTCAAATGCCCAAACCTCGGACTGTTGGTCACATGTTGTCTTTCCTTGGCATGGCAGGTTACAGCAGACCGTGGGTGTGTGATTATGCCATCAAAACGGCTCCACTGAGAGCACTGATTAAAGCCGCAGGTCAAGGACACCAGTCGGCTCAATTGCAATGGACAGATGAGGCAGAGGGTGCGTTCCAGCTGCTGAAACAAGATCTCCAAACTGCTCCTGCTCTGGCCAATCCAGATTATGGCAAACCATTCCATCTCTATGTGGCTGAGCGACAAGGGTATGCATGTGCAGTATTGATGCAAGACACCCCAACAGGTAAACAGCCAATTTCTTATTACAGCACAAAATTAGATGGTGTCGAAGAGGGTTTGCCTCCCTGCTACCAGGGCTTGGCAGCAGCAGCCTTCGCATACAAAAAGGCCTCAGTTATTACTATGGGCCACCCTATCATTTTGTACACATCACATCAATTACATGCACTGCTCACCAGTCCACGTTTTGTGATAACACAAGCTCGTCGAACAGGTTATGAAGTTCTGCTTTCAGGACCTGACTTAACAATACAACGCTGTACCACCATTAATCCAGCCACAAGAATGGTATTGCCCACAGAAGGTGAGCCCCATGATTGTCTCCAGGAGACGGACACCTTCATGAAGGTAAGAGAGGACTTATACAATCATCCAATCCCATCTGATTTGACACTGTTCGTAGACGGATCATGTGTCAGAGGTGAGACAGGTAATAGAGCGGGATATGGAATAGTCCAACTTAACCCTGATGGGACCTTTACCAAAGTACAATCAATGAGCCTAGATCAACCTTGCTCTGCCCAATTGGCAGAGATAAAAGCATTAACAGCGGCATGTAAATTGGCTACTGGTAAAAGAGTGACAATCTATACTGACAGTGCATATGGCTATGGGGTATGTCATATAAATGCTAGCATCTGGAAACAACGAGGGTTCGTTAGAACAGATGGTACCCCAGTGACACATGGGCAAGCTGTTGTAGAATTAATAAAAGCTATGCAACTTCCATCTGCGTTGGCCATTGTAAAATGTGCAGCCCACCAAACAGCAAAAACACCTATAGCCATAGGAAATAACTTAGCAGATGAGGCAGCTAAAGAAGCCACAGGATCAGCAGTGCAGGGACCAATGATTCATGTAACTGAGTGTGAACCCATTACTAATCTAGCCTCATTAATAGAAGCCCAAAACAACGTCTCAGAAGCAGAAAAACGTCTCTGGGTGCAAAGGGGGGCGGCTCGACTAACACACCCTCACGCTGGGTTGTGGCGTAGTTCTCGAGGACATTTTGTATTACCTTTGTCCTTATTACCAACGGCGATTAAAATAATGCATGGACCTGATCATTGTTCACGAGCCCAAGTTGTTCAAAAGTTACAGGCAGTCTGGTGGTCACCTTATATGACACCAATGGTAGACAGAGAACTGGCCTTATGTCCGCATTGTCCTAAATATAATGTGCGTAAGATGTTCACACAGCCCTTAGCACATATTCCCATGCCAGACGGTCCCTTCCGCCATCTGATGATGGATTACGTTGACATGATAACTCGGGTTCAGGGAAAGAGATATATGTTGGTGGTTGTTTGTAGGTTTAGCAGATGGGTAGAAGCATGCCCCACTGCTAAGAATGACCACAAAGCTGCAGCAACATTTTTGTGTAAAGAAGTTTTTCCCAGATTTGGCATGCCTGATACAATATCATCTGATAATGGACCTCATTTTGTTTCACAGGTGATCCAGCAAATGTTTAAACTGTTGTGCATAACACAGAAGTTTGGTTGTGTGTATCATCCCCAGTCACAGGGATCCGTGGAACGAGCTAATGGAGTGCTGAAATCAAAGATCGCTAAGATAATAGCTGACAGCAACAACCGTTTGACTTGGGTGGACGCCTTGCCTGTTGCATTGATGGCAATGCGCTCTCAAACTAACCGAATAACCCATCTTACTCCCCATGAAATGCTTACAGGTCGACCAATGCCTCTCCCACAGGTTCGTGGACCCCTGCTGCAGGAGGTCTCCTTGGCACAGCTTGAACGTGAAATGGGGGACTATCTCAGGTCCTTAACACGCATTCACAGGCTTATATTTCAACAGGTGAAAGCAGCTCACGGCCAAGACGAGACACACATTCCAGTGGACGTCAGGGACGTTCAAGTTGGTGACAGTGTGTTCATACGCGTCTTTAGACGTCAGTGGAACGAGCCTCGTAGGGAAGGCCCGTTTAAAGTTGTGCTTACCACTCCCACTGCCTTGAAAGTTGAAGGTAAGCCCTTCTGGTTTCATAAAAACCACTGCACCAGGCATCGGCCTCCAGACCCACCTGGCCTTGCTCCAGGACCGACGGGCTCTGCGCATGCTGACAGGGCAGCAACAAGTCTCCCTCCGCAGCACCCCTCCACTAGCTCACAGACTGTAGATGTTGCACCGATGTCGGGCACTGATGCGCACCCACTCCCCTCCACGTCCGGCGTCCAAAGACGTTCGGCACGTTTGGCAGCCCGCCAATCACCACTGCCAGGGGACTCTGAGGATGACAGTGTTCATTCTTATGCTTCCTATCCGCCTTCTGATTCTGGTGGCAATGATGATGATCTTGCTGCCACTGAGACTTCTTCTGGTTCTGACCCAGATCCATCCTTCGTTCAGGCACTGGACCAACTTCTTTCTTCTGACCCACCAGATGCTGGTGGCGTCCTGTCCCCTTCACATTCCTCACCTGTACCTTCCCCTTTCTTCCCCTCCCTCTCCCCTTCCTCCTCCACGACGAGTGGGCCGTCGCTCGACTCGGTCCCGCCCACCCCATCGCCGTCTGGGCATCTCTCGGATGCGCATTCTCCCGACTCTGACTAACCTGACTAATCTTCTTGTAGTGTTAACCCTTTGTGGGTTAACAAGGGGGGGTCTGATTAAGGTTACTACTAACACGACACACACACACTTAATGCGTCACACACAAACATGTGCACTAGCAATGGTAACACTAGCTACTAACCACGGGGTAATCAGTAATAATGATGGAAAAGATTTATCACTAATGCATGTGCAAATCAAAGGATATGATTATGTAATGTCTGAAGAAATTTTAGGGAAGTCAATGGGGAAACATTGGCTTGGAATTCCACGAAGCATGGACTGCCGTGGGGATGGGATGGTGATCATTGAGGTAAGATGCAGAACAAACATATGCCAAAACACACTAACAGGACAAGTAATGACAGTAAAAAGAGCACATAAAGTGGTGCAACTGATAAACAGAAGACAGAAAAGAGATCTAGACAAATTAAAGACTGCACACTGGGAAACCAACATGTTCCAACAATGGATTCAGTACTCTGTCCAGACAATGTTCAAAGCCAAAAAGCGCCCGAAAGATGATTGTATAGCCTGTTATAATGTTAAAAAATTACCAGCCCTTCAGATTATTCCAGGAAGTAAAATAGGCGACTGCCCAGATGTAACGGAGTGCTTTGCTCATTGTGCCATGCAGATGGCCGGAGGTCTTTCATCCTTGTCAGAAGACTACACAATATGCCCCAGAGCACTGAACCCCTCAGTCAATGATGTGATGAGCACTTTCTCCCTTCCACCCGTAGTACGAAAACCAGCTGAACTGATTTTTCCATTTTGTATAGCCCGAGGGAAAGAATTAGAAGAGGTGACCAATAGAACCTCTAAACAAATGTGGACAACGGATGGATTGGTGACATGTAGTAATAGAACGTGGTACCCACCGACAAAAGATGGGAACCTCACCTACCACATTAAGTTTTGTAAAACAAGCCCCAATGCTACCATACGCTGTGAACAGGTAGTACCAGATGGGGGACATGTTATTTATGAGTTCCAACCTTCAAGTGTATCTCAATACCGAATACTGAGCCTGGCAAAGGGATCCGTCCCTTTAGGTGACATTTTTTGGATGTGCCACAATGAAACACAGATGTTGGCCACATTGCCCCCTCAGTGGGAAGGTATCTGTGCACCAGTAATGCTGACAGGACAACTAAAGTTAATAGTAAATAACCCAATAGACAGTAATGTAACATCTAACGACATAACCAACCGCATTAAGAGAAGTGCTCCTGTTAAACATGAGTGGAAGACCTCAGATGAAGTATATATCTCTTGGGATCAGGTCCCATATGGGGTACCTGAGGAACAGGCTGCTATAGGGAGTGATTGGATAAAAAGCGGGAGGGGGGCTGGTTCAGTACCAATCTATGGAACCATTGTTAATGCGCAGTATATAGCTCGCAATAGCAGATGGGTAAATCTCTTATGGTATAATCAACAAAGATTTATAAATTTTACGATAAAAGGTATGGATCTGGTAAAGGATCAATTGCATGCAACGTCACTAATGGTTCTGCAACATAGGTTCGTGTTAGAGTCTCGCATGGCTGGGGACCAAGGAATATGTGATTATATAGGAGAAGATTGTTGTACTTTAATTCCCATGCACACAGATGTTAACGGTAGCCTCACAGGAGTCCTACAGGAAATGAAACGAATGAGGGAAGAACATGTACTGCAGTCCAATTGGAACACTCAATTGAAGGGATTCTGGGACTGGTTTAATAAGCTTGGATGGGGAAAGTATCTTAAAGCAGCAGGGATGATCTTAGGAGCAGTAATATTGATCATATTAGTAGTCATTTGTTGCATCATACCCCTTGTGCGGGGATTGGTCTCAAGACTTGTTGTAAGCATAACTGGACAGTTCCCAGTCGTAGAGATACAATTGGACCAAGTAATGTAGAGCATAGCCATGATCTCCTCCCACCCCCACCAGGTACGTGCCTTTCTTTATTAATCAAAATGTATACTAAATTGCACAACAATGACTCACATACTTATTTACGTAGATATAGTATTTTGCATGCAGATTCATTTAGAAGAAAATATGCCTCAAGATGATACCTAAAAATGCCCCATTATGTCTCTGAATGCAGATTAACTGACAATGGAGAGAACTCATGAGGAAAAATCTTATGAGGAAAGCTATTACCCCGAGGAATGGCAAGAAAAGAATAAAAAGAGATGTTACACACAGGCGTCAGTAGGCACACACGTAGAGATAGCCGCAGGCTCCTATGTTCCTCCTAGGCAGCCGGAAGATCCTGCAGAGGGGCCGAGTGCTGCACCTACAGAGTGGAGCAAACCGATGAGGACACCCAAAAGGCAGCCTGATGATCAACCGCGACAGCCTACTGGGAAGCCACTGTCCATCTTGATGTCACCGGGGGACCTCAGTATTGATCTCGGCCCAACCAGCACCCCTGCCAGTCCTGAGAATCCCGAGGATCGCCGACCACCGTCACCTTGCCATCATAATTATCCGCCACCATCCATTCCAGGTGTAGTGGCCATCTACGGGGTCCTAGCAGATGACATACAGCTTGATCTTGCCGAAGCTCATCATGTTGCAAAGTTCTTGGCTCATCCGCTGGAGTCATACAACACCAACAGTGATCTCAAGCCTGAAATCACCTCTATGACCAAAACAGTTTATGCCCAATTCATGAAGGGTCTGATGCACCCCGAGCCACGACGGTCTTTTGCACGGATGCGTCGCACCATATACAAACGCAAAGTACAAGCTGGGAAACGGCAGTTGACCACGGACAATCTGGGACTGAGACAGGACCTTCAGAATGCTCATCAGACCATCATCAGCCTACAACAGCAGGTGATGCAGCTGACTACTGATCTGCAGAACGCGGTTCCATATATCCAGGGGGGCCCAAACGGAGGGCAGAATTATGAACAGAATTATGGGGGCCATCCTTATCATTGATATCAACCTCAACGCCATACTGGATATAAGGACAATGCTGATAATTACTGATTATATATACCTATGTTAAAAATAAGTGACATAATCATTGTGTATACTACATGTGACAGTACACGTACTGTGCAGGAGAGTGCCACTTGGATACTCCTATGTTGGTTGTAATGACGGTCATTGACCATTAGATGACGTGCGCGCCTGCCTCAGTCCAGGCATGATGTGGCTTTACTTGGTTATTTATGGGTGTGTCTTGACACCTATGCAGAGGGGGATGCGATGACTTCGCAACACAAGATGCTGCTTGGGCATTGGAATTTTCCTCTGCTGAAATAAGAAACAGAATTAGAAAACTCATTCTATAAAAAAAGTAAGCAACGAGGAGCAGATCCTCTCAAGTGAGCCAAGAGGGGGATCCCTCTTAGTTTGAGATGTTCTTGATTTTTACATTCTACTTTTTGCCATTTTACCAGGTACTCACACTTACAATTTTTTATATACCACTCACTAGCACTATAGGGTATGTGTTTTGGTTTGGGGTGCACAATATATATATATATATAACCATCAGTTACTTTTTAAGATTTCACTATACTGGTATTTTATGAATCATCACCTGCATAGCAACTTTGTGTTGATCCTTTTTAGGATCAAAGGGGGGAAATGTAGTGTATTATTTGTCATAAATGATTAGAATAAAACAAGAATTAAAAGTTTTAAATGATTAAAGAGAGTTGTGTTCATGAATACATTTATGTAGGCCAGAAGGAGAAAAACAGAGCAATGAGTGTAACTGCTGCACCTGACTGTAAGAGGAAGAAAAGCACACTCATCTGCTGGAAAGCACAGGATTAAGGCCCTTAGTGATAAGAAAAAGCACCCTCATAAAAATGAAGTATTTGACATATCAAGGTTAACCAGCTCAGCAAAATTTGGCCATACAACTTGTGATAAATAGAGTTGTTATTTTCAAGGCACAATGTGCAGTACTGATCCCAGAAGGGGTGATGCTTTGACTGAGACACAAAGAGGAACACTAGGCCAGACTGACATGGCTTAAAGTAGGGAAAGGATAAGTTTCAACATGTTTGTGATTAAACTGTCATAAGTTTCTGATTTAAGTGCACTAAATGTCATCATGAGTTGCAAAGAAATGTCACAATGACCTGTAACAAAGACTGTTGATTAAATATATAAAAAATATGCTGTCAAAGGGATTTTCCACCGGTAAGATAAAAATAATTGGTTTTACCCGAAGAAAAAGTACCTAGAATAGTGAAAAAAGGAGGGGGCCTGTAGGAGGAGCTAACAGGCCCCATGAAATGTATAAAAGAGGGCCATTTTCATTATTTGTTCAGTTGCACGCCGGCGGTCAACTCGTGTGTGATTCTTTGTATGTTGCAATAAATTGCATTGGACCTGGACTTCAGCTGCTTCTGCCTGATTTTTGGATCATTGTTTGCAATTTTTCTGCCTTTTAAAAGACTTTGAATTTTTACAAAAACTTAGCTCTAATTTTAAGTCGCTGAGGAGATTTCCAACGACAGTTACTCTCTTAATCTTAAACATACATTTTCTCCTCGTCTACGACGAAATGTGATATTATTTCCCAAGATCAACAAATAGAATTTATAATTAATAATATAATTTTTATGGTTAAATTTTTCATACACCTGTGATGGAGTGGCGACCTGTCCAGGGTGTACCCCGCCTCTCGCCCGTAGACAGATAGACACCAGCACCCCTCGCCACCCCACTTGGGATTAAGCGTGTCAGATGGATGGATGGATGGATGGATGGATGGATGGATGGATGGATGGATGGATGGATGGATGGATGGATGGGTGGGTGGATGGATGGATGGATGGAAGGATGGATGGGTGGGTGGATGGATGGATGGATGGATGGATGGGTGGATGGATGGAATTGGATGGATGGGTGGATGGGTTGGTAGGTGGATGGATGGATGGGTGGATGGATGGATGGGTGGATGGATGGATGGATGGATGGATGGGAGGGTGGATGGATGGGTGGGTGGATGGATGGATGGATGGATGGGTGGATGGATGGGTGGATGGATGGATGGGTGGATGGATGGAATTGGATGGATGGGTGGATGGGTTGGTAGGTGGATGGATGGATGGATGGATGGGTGGATGGATGGATGGATGGATGGGTGGATGGATGGGAGGGTGGATGGATGGGTGGGTGGATGGATGGATGGATGGATGGGTGGGTGGATGGGTGGGTGGATGGATGGATGGATGGATGGATGGATGGATGGGTGGATGGATGGATGGGTGGGTGGATGGGTGGGTGGATGGATGGATGGATGGATGGATGGGTGGATGGGTTGGTAGGTGGATGGATGGATGGGTGGGTGGATGGGTGGATGGATGGATGGATGGATGGGTGGATGGATGGGTGGATGGATGGATGGGTGGATGGATGGAATTGGATGGATGGGTGGATGGGTTGGTAGGTGGATGGATGGATGGATGGATGGATGGATGGATGGATGGGTGGATGGATGGATGGGTGGATGGATGGATGGATGGATGGATGGGTGGATGGATGGATGGATGGGTGGGTGGGTGGATGGATGGATGGATGGATGGATGGATGGGTGGGTGGGTGGATGGATGGATGGATGGATGGATGGGTGGGTGGGTGGATGGATGGATGGATGGATGGATGGATGGATGGGTGGATGGATGGGTGGATGGGTGGCAGGGTTCCCGCGGGTCCTTAAAAAGTCTTAAGGGGCATTGAATTCTTCAAAATAAAACTAAGCCCTTAATTTGTATTAAAATGTCTTAAATCAGTCTTTCGTAGGTCTTAATTTTTAAAACATCATAAATAGGATTATTTTTATTATGATTTATTTTTGTAATCTAAATAAAACATTAAAATTTACCTTTTTTATTTAAAAAAAAAATGGCTCTCCATTATTGGTTCGGTCCCGATAGCGGAACCAATAAAAGCGTTGTTGCTGCCGGGACATTTGGGAGATGCACCATTAACTTTTTGTCTGGAAAATCTGAGCAAGTGTAAATGTAACGAAAATTGTCTCCAGCCAAGAGTTTTCTCCATGGCTAAAACCAGGGAACAAACATGAGGCTCAGTGGATTTATGCAAGAAGTAATTCAAGCTCAGAACGATGGGAATTAAGGCAGTGGAGTCGCATGCGAAGCTCCAAACACAAAGCGTCAAAATGGAGTTACAGAGAAACAGCCGGTATTTCTCAGTTTAGTTCCACCCTTGTCTCTGCAACGCCTCCACTTATCACCAAATCAAACATACTAAGAAAAAGATACAAAGAAAAATAGCTGCAAAAAAGACTTAGCTCTGGTTATGTTGGGGCTTTAAAACTGATTAGTTTTGTTCCCTGCTAAAACAAAGTTTGTGAATTCAGTTAAATAATTGTTAAAATATATCTTTCATTTGTGTGTTTTTATCTTTCTTTCTGTAAATTTGAAACATTAGTGCAGTGGTTTATGTTAAAATAAACCTTTGGGTTAAGTTGTCGCAAGCAGGTTTTTCTTGTGTTTTTTGTGAATTTGGTCTTAAATTTTTACTTCAAGTGGCATTAAAAAGTCTTAAAAAGTCTTGAATTTAACTTGCCTTATGCTGTAGGAACCCTGGCAGGGGCAGCCATCTTAGTGGAGAAATATTTCTCTTTTTTCCAGATACCTCTTCCAGCTTTGCTGGGAAAAGCCTTAGGCGCTCCCAGGCCTTGCAAGATTGCCAGAATGGCTGTGAGGCTGTGAAACACCAAGGTAGCTCCAAAATGAGATGGCTGAGCTGGGTGGAGATAAGCAGACCCACCCCCCGCCTCTCTCCACAGGCTACTCCAAATTAGAAGAGAGTCCAGCCTCTTTTAGCAGGCTGGCTTCCAGAGCCCAGGCTATGTGTGTAGGTGAGCCCCACTCTCTTTAGCCAGTATTGCTGCACCTCCTGCACAAGCTCAGGCTCCTTCCCATCAGAGAGGTTATATACGACATTCCCAGAGCCAAGAAGCACAAGATCTATATCCAGCCATTCAGCAAATATACATGGCTGTGCATCTTATTTTGGCATTTGACCAATTAGATAAGCCCTTGAATTACATATTACCTACTGCAAATAAAGTTGGAAAACATTTTAAAAAGCAAAGAATAAAAAGGTAAAAAGCAAATTGAAAAGTTAAAAAGCCAGTAAGTGTTTTTCATGAATTTCTTATAGAAGCACTTTTCTTATTTCTCTTAATATATTCGGGCAAGTTCCCGTTTCTTGTCATTAAATTTACATTAATTTTTGCCATTATTTTTTTTTTTATGTTACAAAGGTAACAAGGTCTTGTCCTAGATTCCAATAACACTAATGGCTTCATATGTTGATTTTCTAAGTATTTCAATGAGTGCCCTATAAAGAGTTACGATCACTTCAAAGAGATTATTGAATCAGATCATCCAGACAGATTGATTCAAAGTTTTCTATCTAAGGAAATCTAGCTGATTGCATTGAATCATTGACTTGAATGCAATCCCTCACACTAAGCATGCTAGTAGCGACAGTGGAGAGGAAAAACTCCCTTTGAACAGGAAGAAACCTCCAGTAGAACCAGGCTCAGTGTGAGCGGCCATCAGCTGAGGCCGACTGGGGTTCAAGGAGACAGAAGCAGACATAGAAAAAGAAGCATAGATACAACAGATGGCCTGTTAGGAACATCAAGAAGAATAATATTTGAGACATTGGATGGAGATTGGCCATTTAAGGCTTTGTATGTGAGAAGGAAGATTTTAAATTCTATCAGGACACTGCATTCCTTTAACAGTTCTAATATAGCGGTTCAAAAAGGGGAATCTCTAAATATATTTAAAAAAAATTAAATCTTATAAAAATATTTTAGCTCAATAGCTTCCAGATCATGTGACCAATTGAATCAAACGCTATATCTTTTATTTTTCCATTTGAAAACCCAAATGATTTTTAATTAGCTTTTATATGGAAATATTAGCGTCCTGTGTGTCTCTGTGTTGCCCTGCGATGGGCTGGCGACCTGTCCAGGGTGTGCCCCGCTTCTCGCCCATTGACTGCTGGAGATAGGCACCAGCACCCCTCGCGACCCCACTTGGGACAAGCGTGTAAAGAAAATGGATGGATGGAAATATTAGCATTTTTGCCAGTAGCTTCTAGGTCATGTGATCAATTGACTCTATCGTCTCACCCCCCCCCCCCCCCCCCCATTGACCTCTAATCCTCACTGATCCCACTCCGCTCATAAAGTGATAGACTCTCCCTCCTCCTACCTGCCTCCACTTTGTTATTTGCAATACTATAATGTTTACCTGCACTGCTGACTGTTACTATAGTAACAGCTGTTTAAATGCATCTCGCATTACTAACCCGTTTGCATATGCATTTGCAACTTTTTTACTGTAATATTCAATTACCTCCCACCGCACTTTAGATCAGAAAAGCTTCTGTCCAAGTTTTAGTTTTATTATTGTTATAGTAATAGCATTGTACATCCTGCTATTGCACCTCTGGTTAGATCAGCCTTGAACCTGTACCTGTGCAATGACAATAGAGTTGAATCTTTTTATTTTACCATTTCAAATCTGTAATATCTATTTTTATATGAAAATTGTAGCAATTTAGCTCAGCAGCTACCAGGTCATGTGATGAATTAACTCAAAATTAATGATGGATCATAGTTCTCCATTGGCTTCAAGAGTTACACCTTTTTATTTTTGCTTTTCAAGGCTCTTAATAGTTTTTCACAGTTTTTTTCAACCAGTTAATCTATCAACTGGAAGTTAGCTTTTTTTCTTTTTTAAACTTTATTTGGAACAGTAACAATGACAAACTCAATCACTACAGTATAAAAAAGCACAACATATAGTCAATAATACCTCCTAACACTTTTCTTAAAAATTTTTTTCTTTTCTTTCAAGTTGCAAGGTAAACAGATGTTTAGTTTATGCAATGCACTTTTAGAAAGAGAGAAAAAAAATCAAAAATCAAGGATATCTTTAATTACATACTTCGAATATAACAGAATTATAATGAAAGATAAATGAATAAATAAAAGTAATAAAAAAATACAAAACACACCTAAACAAAAAAACCCAACCAGGTAAGCATTTTTCTTTCATTTGTATCGAGGGAGGGCTGAAATAAAAGAGAGAGGTGACATGACAACATTTTGGTTTCTGAATTCTGTCCAAGGAAAGATTTAGGAGATGGATCTCCTGTTTAAATACAGAACATATCGGTTTAGCTTTTCCAAATCTGCATTTCTGTATATACACTATATTGCCAAAAGTATTTGCTCACCCATCCAAATTATTGGAATCAGGTGTTCCAATCACTTCCATGGCCACAGGTGTATAAATTCAAGCACCTAGGCATGCAGACTGTTTTTACAAACATTTGTGAAAGAATGGGTCGCTCTCAGGAGCTCAGTGAATTCCAGCGTGGAACTGTGATAGGATGCCACCTGTGCAACAAATCCAGTCGTGAAATTTCCTCGCTCCTAAATATTCCACAGTCAACTGTCAGCTGTATTATAAGAAAATGGAAGTGTTTGGGAACGACAGCAACTCAGCCACGAAGTGGTAGGCCACGTAAACTGACGGAGCGGGGTCAGCGGATGCTGAAGCGCATAGTGCGAAGAGGTCGCCAACTTTCTGCAGAGTCAATCACTACAGACCTCCAAACTTCATGTGGCCTTCAGATTAGCTCAAGAACAGTGCGCAGAGAGCTTCATGGAATGGGTTTCCATGGTCGAGCAGCTGCATCCAAGCCATACATAACCAAGTGCAATGCAAAGCGTCGGATGCGGTGGTGTAAAGCACGCCGCCACTGGACTCTAGAGCAGTGGAGACGCGTTCTCTGGAGTGACGAATCGCGCTTCTCCATCTGGCAATCTGATGGACGGGTCTGGGTTTGGCGGTTGCCAGGAGAACGGTACTTGTCTGACTGCATTGTGCCAAGTGTAAAGTTTGGTGGAGGGGGGATTATGGTGTGGGGTTGTTTTTCAGGAGCTGGGCTTGGCCCCTTAGTTCCAGTGAAAGGAACTCTGAATGCTTCAGCATACGAAGACATTTTGGACAATTCCATGCTCCCAACTTTGTGGGAACAGTTTGGAGCTGGCCCCTTCCTCTTCCAACATGACTGTGCACCAGTGCACAAAGCAAGGTCCATAAAGACATGGATGACAGAGTCTGGTGTGGATGAACTTGACTGGCCTGCACAGAGTCCTGACCTCAACCCGATAGAACACCTTTGGGATGAATTAGAGCGGAGACTGAGAGCCAGGCCTTCTCGTCCAACATCAGTGTGCGACCTCACAAATGCGCTTCTGGAAGAATGGTCAAAAATTCCCATAAACACACTCCTAAACCTTGTGGACAGCCTTCCCAGAAGAGTTGAAGCTGTTCTAGCTGCAAAGGGTGGACCGACGTCATATTGAACCCTATGGATTAGGAACGGGATGTCACTTAAGCTCATATGTGAGTCAAGGCAGGTGAGCAAATACTTTTGGCAATATAGTGTAACATTTTAAAGTGCTGATAATGCTATTAATGAGATATTCATGTCTTTTGTCTCATGATGACGGAGAAATGTAAAAAGAATCGAAATTTTCTCAGAAAAGTCCTAAAACATTTCTTAAAGATTTGTAAACTATAAAATGGAGCATCGTTGCACAAACAAATAAATGATAAAGACCCTAAAATAATTCAAACACAAGACACCATAAACATGCCATCACTTATACACTTGAATTATGAGCAAAATAAAATAACAAAAACAGTTCCACAGTAAAATAATAACAGAGGACAGTCTTAAATTAAATTAGTGTTCCAACAAGGATGATAATTTGACAGCAGGTTTGGATTTAGTCAGTCTTAGAGATTTGTAAAATAAATCAGTCATTTTTCCAATGGCTAAAAGTGGGCTTTATTTTAAAATACCTACATCTGTGTATAAAAAACAAACCCATCAGTATAAGACAATTTCCTAAATGTTCAGGAGCCTTATTTTCACTTAAAAATAAATAAATAAAATTATTGTGTCAGATAGTGGTGACAAAACAATGTTCTTAAAGTTTAAAGAATTTAAAAATTTGTTCACAAAAGAAGAATAAATGTTTTAAACTCTCAACGTTTCTCATACAAAATGCCCAATATTCTGAATTTAACTTAAACCTAGATATCAAAAATTATTTAGTTGGGGTAATTCATTGATAATTTTGCATTACATCCCTTTAGCTTTTGGTGGCAGAGGGTAAGTTATATAATTAGTTCTTATTTTAATGATCTATCTGCTGTAAAGTCCTTTAAAATGTAATGTCTTATCATTTGATTTGGGAAAAGTTCTTTTAAGACGAAATTACTCAAAATCTTATTGTTACATCTAACATCCTGGATCTGAATACCTTCAATTTGTAATGAGCTCAGTATTGGGGAAAGGTCTGAGTACAACAAAATATTTTTAACAAGGGATCTTAAAGAGCAGGGTGTAGATTTCAGTTGTTTGTTATAAAGTTTTTACCAACATCCAGGCAGCAAAGGCAACTGTCCATCTAGCGGCTAGCAACATTTTGATTTGTAGATCTTTATGTGAAAATGACACTAAAACCTAAATTATGTTAAAAAAAAAAGAAATCATTATTTGGACAGCATGTTTATATACAATTGGAGATGGAGAGGAAAATATACTGAGAGATATAAAGTGTTAATTATTGTTTAATGCTCTTCACCATGTAGGTACAAAGGATACTTCCAATCTTTCTATGACACACATGATTATAATCATAATTATGGCATTTACCTGCTAGTGCTTTGAAGCCATTGTGTCGCCCAGTTTTCAGAAGACTCACTTTGCTTGGTTGGATGATAAGGACCTTTTACTTTTTTCACCTAAATCATGCAAAGTTGGATTTCAACCACATGAAATTGTTTTTTCATTCACAGGTGAGATCAACTGTAAAATGTCATTGAAGGCAGAAAACCGGATTCCGTTTGCGGTTGTAATGTGGTCTTCCGGCAATATAAAGACTGTGTGGGCTTCACGGGAAAATGGAATACGAGGAGAGTACCCTCGCTACTACTCTGATGGCATACCTGGACACCGCCCTGAGTTGCTTTCCAGTCTTTCAGATATTTCAGTTTTAAGATATTGTTTGGTTTTTTGTGACATTTTAGATCATTTCTGCTGAAGTCAAACATACCTTTTGCCTTGTTCATAAGGTGTTCCATCAATATTATGTACATTTTTGAATGTTCCTTTTGATGTAGCTCAGTTAATTTACATTATTGGTTTTTCATAGAAATAGTGTCGTTTTCAGACAAAGTTACATTTGGGCTTTAATATGTAGAAGAGAGACAGTAGAACCAATAAAGAAGTTTTAAACATATTGTAACAGCGTTGTTTAACAATTGGATGACCTTGTTTTAAAAATTTCAAATACAAGCAAAGTTAATAACTTGCAATATGCTATACATGTAAATACAATGTAATACTTTTTGAACAAAGAATGGAGTCAAAGATTTTCTTTACAAGCCTCACATTCGGCGAAGTTGTTCATGATTTAACAGTCAAAATCAACTATTGTTTGTTTTTTGTAATAAAGCAAGCAGATACAGAAACATAATTTTGATGGTTACAAAGTCATAATACAAACAATGAGAAGTTACACATTAGTTTAATTTATGTATCCAGTGACTTTATTCAAAAAGCTTTTCATATATATATATATATTAAAAAAAATGAAAAAATAACTCAACAGCGGATCATTCACTGTGGCGGTAACCAGCGCAATGTCTACTGCCAGGATCCGAGCGCCAAAGATTATTTCTTGTCAAACTTTCTAAACCCTACTTTCTCTCTGTGTCAGTCTTTGCCGGTTGAAGCTACATTTAAAGTTTTAAATTAATCACTTTGGGTCTTACCATAATTGGATATTAAAAGTATTTGGAGTTTATGAATCAATTGCAATTGGTAGAATTGATACTGCGTTTCTTCATGGAATAGTGGGCTACCAAAGAGTTTACTGGTTAAGCTGTAGTTCTTATAAGAAAAGTTTCCAATGAGACATCAGGATAAAGAATGACAATGATTGAGCCAGGTCACCTGCAGCCAAGCATATTATAGTTTTCGCCATCGTACTTGTTAGAAGTTCAGGAATCCTTTGGTCTGTTAGTAAATTGTATTCAAAATGTGAATAATAAGAAAAATGTTTGACCAATAAAAAGAACAAAAGTGCAAAATGAATGGACATACTAAGTTGGCCAAAATTGTTGACTAAATGTATTTCCAACGAACCTCTTTTCCATCTTGCCCTTATTAAATAAGGCAAAGGCTATTATATTTCAGAATTTATTTTATTTATTTTAAGAGTACCATTTACAACTTCTAAATCTATTATTTCAAATTCAACACCAGCAAGCATTTGGTATATCTGTGTTCTTAATCTGCAATGGACTGGCAATCATTCCAGGGTTCAAGGCAGCAGCCCTCATGACCCACTATAGGGATAAGAGTGCATGTATGACAATTAATGGATGAATAAATGTGTTCTTAATGTACCTTACATTTGTCTCTAAAATATTAATCTAATTTATGTTTTGTGGCTTTTGTTTGGGATAGATAGGGTGTAGCGATAGAAACTGTCAAAAATGATTCCTTATTGTTGCTATTTTAGATTGTTATTAACACCTTTTGTAGTTTGTTATTGAGTGTGTTGAAAGGTGTTGTCAAATAAAATGCGCTATTATTATTATAAATATTATTATAACATGGCTGGTACAGGAAATAGTGCCACTAGTGCCCCCTTCACTTCCGGAGTGCAATGGTCCCATCTCCGTATAAGGTTTAAGACTGAGAGCGGTACGTCCCTTCTATTCATACAATGGATTGCTGATAGCCCAAAAAAAGTGAAGCCATGGGCTGCCACATTGGTACTCCTCACTCCCATGGCCAGAAAAATGCCAACTGGTGTAGCATTTGGCTGCAAAACAAGCAGTTTGCCGGCTGTGGGAAAAAGGTTTCACACGTAATTTCACAGTGAGTGGATGTACTAACCAAGAAAGTTCATATATATGCAGATGTCATTAATCAAGTTATTAACTATTACCTGCGATGCTATTTAATGACTTGATTTGTGATAATCACATTGACTTATGTTGCCTTACAGAAACCTGGCTGCAGCAAGAGAACGATGTGAGCATAAATGAGGCAACTCCTTCTAGTTATTTAAATGTTCACCAGAGGGTCTGGGCGAAGAGGAGGAGCAACAATCTTTTAGTCTGACTTACAGATTATTCCAAAAGCAGTTAAAAATTACAACTCTTTTGCATATTTAACCCTTATTTTCCTTTATCCAAATTGCAAAGCAAGAAAACCTCTTCTTTTTGTAACTTTTATCGTCCACCAAATCCTTACTCTGAAATTTAGATGAGTTTTCAGAGTTCCACTCTAATTTGGTGTTAAATAGTGACGGGGCATCATAGTGGGGGATTTTAACATCCATGCTGACTTACAGGTGATAGCTTAAGAGCAGCTTATAATGCTATCTTAGATGCTATTGGCTTTGTTCGAAATGTGAATAGTCCCACACATTCTCATCTTCATACTTTGGGCCTTGTTCTTGTCAGGAATCCAGTTTGTGTGGTCTGTGGTGTTTTTTTTTCTCCACCATCAGGTGGTGCCCCATCCTTGTTCGGCCTCCCTGCACACCTGCGACTCGTTGGATCATTATCTGAAGGAGTATTTAAGCAGTGGGCTGTCACTACCTCGAGGCCAGAGTGTTTGCCAGTTTTGGGTACTCTAACCAAGCTGAGTCTAACTGAGTCTTTGTTTTCACTTGGCCTAACCTTGTTTTTTTGTCTTTGCCCTTTCGGCAGGAAGCCTTACTGCAAGCTGGATGCTCGGCCTTCTTCCCCTAGAAGGATTGTTTGAGTCTCGCGCTGAGCAGTCCACTCAGTAGTTCCTCTGGGTCCAACAAAAGTCTATCTGTCCACTCTCGGAGTCCCCTCTTCACTAGATCAACCCACACTAACTGGATTCTGGGAGAAGAGGTTTTCTCAACCAACGTGAGTCCTGTTTTCTCTGTCTCTCCAGCCATCGGATCCTGAACTAACCACTGATACTTCCCTTCCCTCTTCCAGTTCTGGTTCTCCAGCACACTGAGTTTCCTGAATCCAACCCCCGCTGTCCTTATCGATAAACCTGTTCAAACTTTTACCCTGGTTCTTTGAGTGCTTTACTGCATGTGGGTTAGATCTCTTAAGAAATTCATGACAGTTCTGACATATGGCATAGAATGTGAAGAAATAATATTTTCTCACAGCCCTGCCTTCTCAACATGTTTTAATAACCTTAAAGATTACTTTAACAGAGTTCTCCTCCCCCAAAAGTTTTCACTTTAGCAGATCATTATCAGATAGTGCAGTTATAAATTTTAGAGGATCTGTTTTACTTTCTCTCTCTTCTGTTTTGCTGAGCAGTGCTGCAGAGTGCAAAAGCTTAGCTTATTCCCCTTCACAGGTTGATTTTGTTGATAGGGTTGCTAGTTCTCTGTGTACTGCCTTAGACAAAGCAGCCCCTTTGAAAAAGAAAAACTTTAAAATAGAAAGCTGGCTCCTTGGTTTAATGCAGAGCTGCGCACTCTGAAGCAAAATGCTAGGAAACTGGAGAGAAAACCATGCTCCAGAGACCTACGGGAATGCTAACTAGTGTGGAAAATAGTGTACTGCTGTATACTGCTTGAAACTCAGTTGGCCTCGGATTATGGCCGCTCACACTGAGGCTGGTTCTGCTGGCACTGTCTTCTGGGGGCCTGTCCCATGGGCCTTCTCATCCGGGTGGGGGATGGGGGGCTGAGACCGTTGCAAGGACCAGGAAGATTGGGTTGTGTTGGAGTCTCTCCCCTTCCCATTTCAACTTTTGGGGTCAAGTACCAGGTCCAGGTGCCTGGTCCTCCTTTGTGGTGGGAGGAGCAAATGTGTGTACGGCGTATGACTGTATGATCTGGTGAACTGTAAACTGCCTTGAGGTGATATGTGTTGTGAATTGGCATTATAAAAATAAAAAAATGAAAGCCAACAAAATACTGAATTACCAAAACTCCGATCAGTTGCAGCTGACCTCTTAAAAAAAAAAAATCCCACAACTTTAGCAAATTTGTGCAAGACATATGAAATCTGCCATACCTTTGGTTTTATATTCATCTGAATAAAATTCTGTTTCTAGAATATATCCAACTGACAGCTTATCATCCAGCTAAAAGTAAAATGAAACTTCTGTGTTTTTCTTCTGAATAAATTCGTTCAGAAAAAGTCTTGCAACACCATGCCAAAATGGCACAGTAGGGGTTCATCTTGATTTTTTCCTCCAATTTAAACAGCTATAACTTCTCAATTGCTGTTGCATTAATTGACTTTCAAATTTTCACATCCACATATTGGCCCAGGACCTGAATATTTAATAGGGTTACAATATAACACCTTATCTGTTCTAGTTGCTATGTAAACAGACCTGTTAGTTAATGGCTTTCTAAAAACTTTGCTCTAAAGACCATTAACCTGTACGTTTCACATTTAATGAGGTGAAGGAGTTACTAGATGGACATTTTATCACCGGTCAAACATGGAAAACACCTCTACGGTTCATTCCTGTTGCGTCCAACTGCTGCGAGTTATGTGAAACAGATGTTTTTTTATGTCATTTCACATCATGCATGAATAAGTGTCATCTGGACACTCAAATTACGTTCTTGTTTAAAACCTTGGTCACAAATCATTGAGGAAATCAGCTTTTAACCTGTGTGAATTCTCATGTGTCTAGTCAAATTACTTTTATGAGTAAAATTCTTGTTACAACTGGTACAAGAAAAAGGCTTCTCACCTTTGTGAATTCTGATGTGTGTATCAAAATTAGATTTCTTAGTGAAGCTTTTTCCACAGGACAGACATTCAAAAGGTTTCTCACCTGTGTGAATTCTCATGTGTTTATCGAGAATAGATTTCTTAGTGAAGCTTTTTCCACAGGACACACATTGAAAAAGCTTCTCATCTAAGTGAATTCTCATGTGAAAATTCAAACTAGTTTTTGCGGTAAAATTCTTGTTACAAATTGTACAAGAAAAAGGCTTCTCACCTGTGTGAATTCTGATGTGTGTATCAAGACTAGATTTCGCTGTGAACATTTTTCCACAGGACAGACATTTATAAAGCTTCTGACCTGTGTGAGTTCTCATGTGAGAATTCAAATTACTCTTTTTAGTAAAATTCTTGTTACACATAGTACAGAAAAAAGGCTTCTCACCTGTATGAATCCTCATGTGACAAGTCAAATTACTCTTTTTAGTAAAATTCTTGTAACAAATGGTACAGGAAAAAGGCTTCTCACCTGTATGAATTCTCATGTGAGAAGTCAAATGACTATTTTGAGTAAAATTCTTACTACAAATCATACAGGAAAAAGGTTTCTCACCTATGTGAATTATCATGTGCCTATCAAGTCTAGATTTCTTTGTGAATTTTTTTCTACAGGACAGACATTCATAAATCTTCTCACTTTTATGAGTTCTCTCGTGAACCATTAAATGTTCTTTTTTAAGAAAGTATTTTCCACATGTCAAACATGTTAAAAGTTTCTCTCCTGTATCTTCAGTCTCTTGCCTCAGAACAAGCTGCTCTTCATGCTCACTTATGGGGAGCTCCATGGTTTCCTCTTTTGTCCAGGAATGTTCTGGTTCTTGCTGCTCTTCTTTTATCTGCAGAGCTTCTGGTTCCTCTTGGTCCAAACTGGAATTCCTCTCCTGTTCATAGAGCTGCTGGTCAGAGAAATCCTCCTCTTTCCCAACATAATCCTGCAGGTGGTCTGAAAGAGAAACAGCAGAAAGACTTTCTATTGTAGGTTAAATAAATGACACCTCACATAAAAGCACCAAACTCTGTCCTTGAGTTTGAGGAGCGAGTGGATCCTGCCAAGCAACCGGAAGACATGAAGTTTACTCTGGCCTAAAATTGTTTCCCCACAAAAAATATTAAAGAAAGTAAGGCATTTGCATCCAACACCACAGTGACTGTCTGGCAAATGAAGGAGTAATGAGACACCTTACCCTCAGCAGAGCTTCCTGTAAACCTCTGTCTGGGAGAGACAGACCCCAGCTGAATGTGTCAGAGGCTGAATAGATTTAAAATGATTTTCTAATTAAATTTCTCAGTTCTAAGATAATTTTTTAAGATCATCTGTGGTAGCAGCACTAGACATCTTCCAGGCATGTGAGTAAAACTAGCAGCAGTTCAGCGGACAGGATGAATGAACGGTAGCCGGGTTGCACAGATGACGTCATACACACACTGCTTTGTTTTTAAAACATATAAATATAACCACGGATGTCTGGGAGACAGTGATTGGCCTACATGTTATGAATGCTGGCGTACCATAAATAATAAATGATGAACAGTTTAGTCTGTGCCTTAAAGTCGTTGCCCATAGTAAGACGTTACTTGGATATAACCTAACGGAATATCTTCAGAACGGCTCCAAATGACACAAAACTCATATGGGTGAGTAAAACATAGGGATGGAACGGTTTATGAAAACCGTCCGAACCGTTCAGTTTGACTGTCTCGGTTCGGTTTGCGTGTGTTGCGTTCGGTTCATGCACTGCTCCTTTTTCTCATAGGCAAAGCGTGTACACTTCAGAGCAGAAGGTGGCGGTACTGCGACCAAAGCCAACCACCAGTAGAAGCAGTGTAGCCGGGTGTAGCAGAAAAAAATTAGTTGTTGTGGAGAATTGTGTGGGTATGGCGAGTGGGAAAGAACAGGAGTTGGAAGACGCGCCAGCAGCACTTTATAGGTCTGCTGTATGGGACCACTTTGCATTTAGAGTGACCTATGATGACAGCGGAAAGAAAGTTGTGGATAAAAACAGTGTCCAAGCATTGTGCAACACGTTTTGTTTATGCTAACAGCAACACGACCAACATGTCAGGCTAACAATCAATATATACCGAACTGAACCGAAAACCGTGAACCGAACCGTGGATTTTGTGAACCTATCCACTCCTAGTAGAACATCACGTAATAACATAAAATCAAGGGGCCAATGTAAAAAAAAAAAAGGCGTTCCCCTTTAAGTTGGATACACCACACTTAAAAATGTGCACACATGAAACCCCCCGAGGGTCAGAGACTCTCCCACCACAGTGTCCTAAAATCGTGTGGGAAACACTGAAAGCTAATGCGTGTAGTGGACCTAGTGATGATCTTTTTATTTCTTTATTTTTGATGCACAAAGTGACAACACAAATCTGACTAAATCGGGAAATAAAACAGCGTGATTGGCTGTAAGGAGGGCGGAGACAAAGGATACTCTTTGTAATTGGTATTAGTAAGGGTATGCTGGCCTGACGCGGTATGCTGAGATGACAGAATACCGGCCCTTCATAGGGTAATGAAAACCATGCAAATAAGTTTTTTTTTCAAAGAGCTATCCTCAAAGTAACCATTCAAACTAACTGATGGGGAGGTTGAAATTTTACAACTGTGTGTCGCTGTGAACGCAAATGTTTCCCCTCCCCCTCCGCAGACACTGCCAGACCGCAGACAGTACCACAGACAGGAGGCCTCTGATTGGTCAAATCTACATCCGCTCTACAATATGCATATTTCCTGTTTGGTACCATGCAGACTTGTTTTGTTTGTATGACCGCCATTGTGGAAAACGACTGGTGAAGATGGACCAGCTAGAAGGGTGAGATTCGTGAGAACGCTCGGACCCTTTCCCACCTGGATCCCCGCTCTTTTTCACCCTCATGTCGTTCCATTGTTGCATAAACTTGCCCCTTGCGTTTTTCCACTTCCTCACTGCCTCAGCTGTATCTAGACCCACAGCTAGTGGCTAATTGTCCCTCTTGCCTTGCAGAGTGGAATACCAGCACAGACCATGCTTCAATATTGTACATATATAAAAAAAAATCTGCAACAAACTCACTGCGACACACTGCTGTGGGAGTATAACCAGCCCTTAAGGAATTACGTTTTATCCCTTTAGAGGTTGAAGCTATTTGCTAAATAGTAGTTATGGAAGTTAGGCAGGTCTAGTCCTCCTCTATCTGTGGTCTCCTGTAGCGTCTTCAAGCTGATATGAGGGGTTTATCTTTCCAAGGAAATTTAGAGATAGAGTTGAGAGATTTAAACCAGTCAAATGGCAGTTTATTAGGGAATATTGAAAATAAGTAATTTATTCTAGGTAAAACCATCACTGAAACGAAGCAACCCTGCCCATAAGTTAAGCAATATCCATTTCTCAAGATTGTCTTCTATCTTTTTAAAAGTGGGACATGGTTTAATGCAGAGGTCACAGATTAGCTGACTGCGTTCCAGATCTGGACCCACCTGCTGGCTAATCTGGACCCAACCTGATTTAGAAGGAAATCATTGTCTTCTGAAAGAAGGAGAAGACGATGAGAAAAAGAGAGCAGAGAAAGTGTGGACTGCTGGAAGAACTGCGGTGAACTGGTGAAAGAAAAGTGGAATGGCGTGCTCAAAAGATGACCCTGCACATTTAGAGGATGCTTGGCTCAACCTGCTGCTGTGAAGCAGGATTCTCCACCATGAACAGATTAAAAAATAAATCTGGATCCAGGCTCAAAAAGAGCATCTTGATATGTGCTTGAGAATGGCTCAGTCTCCATTCAAACCCAGGTTTAAAGCCTTGCAGGGCATACTAAAAATGTGCAGGGTCATCTTTGAGCGTGCCATTTCACTTTTCTTTTACCAGTTCACTGCAGTTCTTCCGGGGACTATATCTTGCTCAAATCGCGTCATAAAAATATGCAGATACTTGCAACTTGTAGATAAGGAGACGATGTAAAGAACTGTAACGATTCTGTGTTTGGTTCTATTGGGGTCGATACGTCATGTGTATTGTGTTCCTTTGTTTAATGCTTTTACTTTGGTTGACTCTGTAACCCCTTGCTCACACTGGCTCCGGTGCGGTTACCGAGCCGACGGAGACCGCAACTCCCGCACACCCCCTCTCACACCGCCCTTTTGACTACGGTGCGGTGCGGCCTTGCGGCTCTGGCAACAGGTCCGGAGATTTAACTCGCGAGAACAGAAGTTCACTTGAGTTCACGTAACTTCACGCGATAACACGGCCCAAATAAGGATATTTGCGAGAGCTTGTTGCGGAGCGCTCCGGCACGCCGCAAGGATAGCTTTCTTGCGGAATTTTCTGCAGCGCCGGAGTGTCTCGGTAACCGCAGCCGGACAGCTCAGCATCCGGTGAGAGAGGTTTACGTCTTTTTAATGACTTGGAATCACTGCGGCGCCGCACCCACCGCACCGCAACGGTAAGACCGGAGTCGGTGTGAGCCGGGGGTGATATGGGGGGGAGCTGGGAGAGCAGTGGTTCCAGAAATGTTAAGCGGGTTGAGCAAAGCTAACAGAGAAGCTACCAGTTGTGTGTGCTAGCCATGTTGTGAGGGGCGTGAGCTGTAGCCTCAGGAATAACAGCTCGTGTTTTCCAAATAAACCCTGTTAACGGCATTACCTCGGCGTAACTGGCATGATTAGAGAACCATACCAAACATTGCGAGCTAACAACCGAGGAAATAAATATTAGAAGTAAATATTAGCAAGATGCTGAGAATAAGCAATGACAAGCCAAATTTTCTGATGTCAGCAACCGACGATTTTCTAATCATGGAATAGTTTTATTACTAATATGCTGGATTATTTTTAATCTGTGGACCCTTACGGACAAATGGAGTATAAACAAGTGAAGATTGGATTTACAAAATGGCTTCTGAATGCCTTCAAAGGTATGTAGTTGTGGCTGCTTTATTTGTTTACATTTTGACATGCTGCATATCTGTTTTTTTGTGGTTTTGTGCTCGCTGTGTCCATGAAATGATCTTGGTGGTTGAATTGTGTAGAATCTAAGCTTTCCAATAATGTCTAACATGTCTATATTGGGAAACATTTTACCGGTGGAATTTTATGCATTCTGAGTTATTACCCCCCCAAGTTCAAGTTAGCCTGGTTAAAATCCCCAGCAATGATGAAAACAGCCTCTGTGTGCAGATTGGAGCTCAAAGATAGCGTGGTATAGAGTCTTCATGGCATATTTAGCGTTAGCATCGGGGGGCACATAAACAGCAGTGATGCTAACCACACTGAACTCTCTGGGCAGATAGAACGGCCTGCAGGTAACAGTCAGAAACTCCATGTCAGGAGAGAAGAAGCTGGCGACTGTTGTTGATGTAAATTGATGTAGATTAGCCAGGAGGTCAGCTAATCCATGACCTCTGCTTTAGTTGCTTGGTTGCAGCGGCTCTGGACACACACAGTTATTAGATTAGATAAGATGAGCTTTATTGATCTCACAGCGGAGAAATTCACTGGTCACATATTGGCATAGTAATTAAAGAAGGTGCAAAACAAGGAGGAAAAAGGTGCAATAAGAATAAACAATATATATAAGTATATAGCAACTGAAACACTTGTTTTATCAACTGAAATATTTCAGGCATTTTATTGTCTTAATATGGATGATTTTGGCATACAGCCTTTAAAAACCCCAATTTCATATCTCGTAAAATTAACATATTTCATCCGACCAATAAAAGAAAAGGGGTTCTTAATACAAAAAAGTCAACGTTCAAATAATTATGTACAGTTATACACTCAGTCAGTCATTTCTGCACTTGTAGGTGGAGGTTTGTAGGTGGCTTTGAATTCTGATCTGCCTTTCAGCTTTAGATTTGTGAACTTTGGAAAACATTTTTCCACAGGACAGACATTCAGAAAACTTCTTACCTGTGTGAGTTCTACTGTGATCCATTAAATGTTCTGTTCTTAGAAAATTTTCTCCACATGTCAGACATGGGAAAGATTTCTCTCCTGTATCTTCAGTCTCCTGCTTCAGAACAAGCTGCTCTTCCTGCTCACTAATGGGGAGCTCCATGGTTTCCTCTTTTGTCCAGGGATGTTCTGGTTCTTTCTGCTCTTCTTTTATCTGCAGAGGTTCTGGTTCCTCTTGGTCCTGCTGGTCAGAGAAATCCTCCTCTTTTCCAACATAATCCTGCAGGTGGTCTGGAAAGACAAACACAGCAGAAAAACTTTCTATTGGTGGTTATAAGGGACACACATTAGAGCACCAAACTCTGTCCTTGAGTTTAAGGAGCGAGTGGATCCTGCTAATCAACCTGAAGACATGAAGTTCACTCGACCTACATTTGGACAGTGGTGCTGAAGCAGAGCGCTATGATCACATCACTGAAACTGTTTATTAAAGCCTAATAATTATTTAAGTAATAAAGTATTTACAACCATCACCACAGTGACTGTCTGGCAAATGAGGAAGTAATGAGAAACCCTACCTTCAGCAGAGCTTCCTGTAAACCTCTGCCTGGAAGAGACAGCTATATGTGTCAGAGGCTTAGTAGATTTTAGATTATTTTCTATTAAAATTTCTCTGTTCTATCGTATTAAAAAGAATAAGATATATACATACACTATATTGCCAAAAGTATTTGCTCACCTGCCTTGACTCACATATGAGCTTAAGTGACATCCCGTTCCTAATCCATAGGGTTCAATATGACGTCGGTCCACCCTTTGCAGCTAGAACAGCTTCAACTCTTCTGGGAAGGCTGTCCACAAGGTTTAGGAGTGTGTTTATGGGAATTTTTGACCATTCTTCCAGAAGCGCATTTGTGAGGTCGCACACTGATGTTGGACGAGAAGGCCTGGCTCTCAGTCTCCGCTCTAATTCATCCCAAAGGTGTTCTATCGGGTTGAGGTCAGGACTCTGTGCAGGCCAGTCAAGTTCATCCACACCAGACTCTGTCATCCATGTCTTTATGGACCTTGCTTTGTGCACTGGTGCACAGTCATGTTGGAAGAGGAAGGGGCCAGCTCCAAACTGTTCCCACAAAGTTGGGAGCATGGAATTGTCCAAAATGTCTTGGTATGCTGAAGCATTCAGAGTTCCTTTCACTGGAACTAAGGGGCCAAGCCCAGCTCCTGAAAAACAACCCCACACCATAATCCCCCCTCCACCAAACTTTACACTTGGCACAATGCAGTCAGACAAGTACCGTTCTCCTGGCAACCGCCAAACCCAGACCCGTCCATCAGATTGCCAGATGGAGAAGCGCGATTCGTCACTCCAGAGAACGCGTCTCCACTGCTCTAGAGTCCAGTGGCGGCGTGCTTTACACCACCGCATCCGACGCTTTGCATTGCACTTGGTTATGTATGGCTTGGATGCAGCTGCTCGACCATGGAAACCCATTCCATGAAGCTCTCTGCGCACTGTTCTTGAGCTAATCTGAAGGCCACATGAAGTTTGGAGGTCTGTAGTGATGGACTCTGCAGAAAGTTGGCGACCTCTTCGCACTATGCGCTTCAGCATCCGCTGACCCCGCTCCGTCAGTTTACGTGGCCTACCACTTCGTGGCTGAGTTGCTGTCGTTCCCAAACACTTCCATTTTCTTATAATACAGCTGACAGTTGACTGTGGAATATTTAGGAGCGAGGAAATTTCACGACTGGATTTGTTGCACAGGTGGCATCCTATCACAGTTCCACGCTGGAATTCACTGAGCTCCTGAGAGCGACCCATTCTTTCACAAATGTTTGTAAAAACAGTCTGCATGCCTAGGTGCTTGAATTTATACACCTGTGGCCATGGAAGTGATTGGAACACCTGATTCCAATAATTTGGATGGGTGAGCAAATACTTTTGGCAATATAGTGTATATCGTATATATGTACGATATATATATCTGGACATTATCTTGCTCAATTCAGAAAAATAAAAAAAGTCAAATATTTAAAATAAACGTGGCTCATAAAGTGCGATCAAGTTACCTAAACCTGGGCTCTCGATGACAGATAAAGGCTGGTTGTCAGGTGCTGTAAATTCCATCACTTTGTCGTTAATAGCTTTAGATTTTTCACCCTCTGGAAAACTTTTTACAGCTTTAAAACCTCTGAATGGAGACATCTGTCCTCCATGTTGTTGTTGTCTTAGCCTTAGCACCGCTACCTGCCACCGCAGCTGCTTCGCATTGTTTCCATATTGCTTTGCCACAGTGACAATTATTCAGGTGAGCTATTAGTTTTGTTATGTTAAAACATTTTTTCCTCCTCATGGATTTCTTGCTCAACAGGTTTTGCAAACCGAGAAAAAAAAAAAATCACACTACTGAAGACCTGCTTGTTCATTAACAGTCAGGTAATAAAGGAGCTCTTTGGTCCTGCTAGTAAGACAGCGTGTTCCACAGATGCTCAGACCCGCTGCTCGAAACATGCTGCAGGACCTTTTGCTGCGCTTTGATGCGCGTCAACCATTGACTTTGCATGTAAACTGGCTCCTTCTGCTTTCTCTGTTGCTTTAGGTGTGAACGTAGCATTAGTCTAAGTATGTATGTATGTATTGCAAAGCACAGTCACTCATTATATTGTATATATCTATCTATCTAGCTATAAAAAAAAAAAAAAAAAAAAAAGTTTTCTCCCCCCTCGTGGGGTGGTATGTGTCATCCTCAAGCTCGGGTCCTCTACCAGAGGCCTGGGAGTTTGAGGGTTCTGCGCAGTATCTTAGCTGTTCCTAGGACTGTGCTCTTCTGGACAGAGACCTCTGATGTTTTACCTGGAATCTGCTGTAGCCACTCTCCCAGTTTGGGGGTCACAGCCCCCAGTGCTCCAATTACCACTGGCACCACTGCTGCTCTTACTTTCCACATCTTTTCTAGCTCCCCTTTCAGCCCTTGGTATTTCTCAAGCTTCTCGTGTTCTTTCTTCTTGATGTTGCTGTCGCTTGGGATTGCCACATCTATCACTACTGCCTTCTTCTGCTGTTTGTCGATCAACACGATGTGTGGTTGGTTAGCCATCACCTGTTTGTCAGTCTGGATCTTGAGGTCCCATAGGATCTTAGCTCGGTCATTCTCAACTACCTTAGGAGGTGTCTTCCATTTTGACCTTGGGACTTCCAGCCCATACTCATGGCAGATGTTCCTGTACACTATGACAGCTACCTGGTTGTGGCGTTCCATGTATGCACTTCCTGCCTGCATTTTACACCCTGCTGTTATGTGCTGTATTGTTTCAGAGGCATCTTTGCACAGTCTGCATCGGGGGTCCTGCCTGGTGTGGTAGACCCTGGCCTCTATTGATCTTGTACTGAGTGCCTGTTCTTGTGCTGCCATGATTAGTGCCTCTGTGCTGTCCTTCAGTCCAGCCTTCTCCAGCCACTGGTAGGATTTTTTGATATCAGCCACTTCTTCTATTTGTCTGTGGTATATGCCGTGCAGTGGCTTGTCCCTCCATGATGGTTCTCCTTCCTCTTTCTTGTCCTCGCTTTCGGTTTTCTCCTGCCTGAGGTATTCACCAAGCCATTTGTCTTTGGGGGCCATCTTTCTGATGTACTCCTGGGTCTTAGTTGTTTCATCCTGGACAGTGGTCTTGACACTCACTAGCCCTCGGCCTCCCTCGCTACGCTTGGCATACAGTCTCAGGGTGCTTGATTTGGGGTGGAACCCTCCATGCATTGTGAGGAGCTTTCTTGTCTTGATGTAAGTGGCCTCTATCTCCTCCTTTGGCCAGTGTATTATACCAGCGGGGTATCTGATGACTGGTAGGGCATATGTGTTGATGGCTTGGATCTTGTTTTTCCCATTCAGCTGACTTTTCAGGACCTGCCTTACTCTTTGTAGGTATTTAGCTGTGGCAGTCTTTCTTGCCATCTCCTCGTGGTTTCCGTTAGCCTGTGGCACCCCAAGGTATTTGTAGCTGTCCTGCACATCTGTAATGTGGCCTTCTGGTAGTTCAACCCCCTCGGTTCTGATCATCTTCCCTCTCTTTGAGACCATGCGACCGCACTTGTCCAGTCCGAATGACATCCCAATGTCGTTGCTGTAGATCCTGGTAGTGTGGATCAGTGAGTCGATGTCTCGCTCACTCCTGGCATACAGCTTGATGTCATCCATGTAGAGGAGGTGACTGATGATTGTTCCGCTTCGGAATTGGTATCCGTAGCCAGTCTTTGTGATGATCTGGCTGAGGGGGTTCAGGCCTATGCAGAACAGCAGCGGGGATAGTGCATCACCCTGGTATATGCCGCACTTGATGGTGACTTGTGCTATTGGCTTTGCATTGGCTTCCAGACTTGTTTTCCACAGCTTCATTGAGTTCTTGATGAAGGCTATTAGAGTCCTGTTGATCTTGTACATTTCCAAGCATTCCAGTATCCATGTATGTGGCATTGAGTCATAGGCTTTCTTATAGTCAATCCAGGCAGTGCACAGATTTGTCTGCCTGGTCTTACAGTCTCGAGTGACTGCTCTATCCACTAGTAGCTGGTAGAACGTAGCATTAGTCTAAGTATGTATGTATGTATGTATTGCAAAGCACAGCCACTCATTATATTGTATATATCTATCTATCTAGCTATATATATATATATATATATATATATATATATATATATATATATATATATATATATATATATATATATATATATATATATATATTTATTAGGGATGGAACGGTTTTTGAAAACCGTCCAAACCGTTCGGTTCGACTGTCTCAGTTCAGTTCGCGTGTGTTTCGTTCGGTTCATGCGCGGCTCCTTTTTCTCATAGGGGAAGCGATTACACTCCAGAGCAGAAGGTGGCGGTACTGCGACCAAAGCCAACCGCAGTAGTAAATAGGAAGAAGAAGAAGCGAAACAGCGTAGCCGAGTGTAGCAGAAAAAAATCAGTTGTTGTGGAGAATTGTGTGGGTATGGCGAGTGGGAAAGAACAGGAGTTGGAAGACGCGCCAGCAGCACTTTATAGGTCTGCTGTATGGGACCGCTTTGCATTTAGAGTGACCTACGATGACGGCGGAAAGAAAGTTGTGGATAAAAGTGAAACAGTGTGCAAGCATTGTGCAACACGTTTTGTTTATGCTAACAGCAACACGACCAACATGTCATGCTAACCCCGAAATCCCACATACTCCTTCAGGGCTCCGCTTCGTCCCACTGCACTCCAGACCGCCTGCACAAAGCAAAGCCTACAGCCTCCACTGTGGCTCCCGTCCGCTCCGCTCTGAGTTCCTTGGAGATCGTAGGGGGCATGCGCCAAATGATTAAATTCAAAGCAGCAAAACGTGGAAATGATCCAGGGTTTCCGCGGATCATTAAAAATAATTAAAATTCATTGATGTTTTTGGATTTTTTTCATTAATTTCATAAATTTTTATTTTTCATTAAAGCTACAGTGTGTAATTTTCAGCGACATCTAACGTCCAGACTGCAGACCGCAGCAACATGAACATCTCCCCCCCTCCGCCTTTCCCCCCCCAACAGTACGGCGAGCGTTACGGGACAAAATGTCTTCCACGACGTCCGCATCACCTACCTTCTCAAGTGATGAGGTTTGTTTACATAGATAGTTTTACAGATAGTATTCTCAGGCATAATACTGCCATCTATTGTTCAGTACTGTCTCACTTCATCTCTCTCAACTTGCCGTAGTTACTTTCGAGCGTAATGGGCGATCTCGCAATCGCTAGTTTGTTGGCTCTGCGCTGCCGTAGCGCAAAGATGTCTGCCTCCATGGCTACGAGACCCGCTCGTATGTAATTACAAATAACGAATTCTAAGGCAACGCAAATATTAAGGTTAAGAGGCTGAGCTCGTAGATGATGATAAATAACATAGTTATGTATAATATATTACATTTCTGACTGTATATCCCTGTAATTATTACACACTGTAGCTTTAATTTTTACAATTTTTTTTATTTTTCGGTGTAACAAACATATACCGAACCGAAAACCATGACCACGAAACCGTGAACCGAACCGTGGATTTTTGAACCGTTCCACCCCTAATATATATATATAAGCTGTACGCTAAGAATGTGCAAGACATTGGCTCACTGGTCCATACCACCCGGATCTTCAGTACAGACATCGGGATGTCATTCGGACTAGAGAAGTGTGGTCTGATAGTAACTAAGAGAGGGAAGGTAGACCACACAGAGGGGGTGTCACTCCCAGAAGGAACAGTAGCAGACATTGAAGACAACTAAAAGTGCATTGGCATCCCACAAGCAAATTACAAGGTAAGCGGCTACGGCCAAATATTTCTAACGAGTAAGGCAGGTCCTAAGGAGCCAGCTCAATGGCAAGAATACGTTTTGGGAAATAAATAGCTACGTTCTACCAGTAATCAGATACCCTGCAGGAATAATAAGCTGGTCAAAGCATGAGATACAGGCCACAGATGTTAAGACAGCAAAGCTCCTAACCATGCATGGAGGGTACCATCCCAAATCCAGTACCTGCCAGCCGTAAGGAAGGAGGCCAGGGACTAATGAGCATAAGAGCAAATATCCAGGATAAAACATCCAAGATCCATAAGTACATCAAGGACAAGGCACCAACAGACGAAATCCTCAGTGAATGTCTCAAATAATGGGGAACACAAGATGAGGTGCGAGAGACTCTGTCATGGGAGGAGAAGCTCGTACACAGGATGTACATTTCGAAACATAACCGCAGTGGCAGATATCAGGAAATCCTACCAAAGGCTAGACAAAGTCGGACAGACGGATAGCACAGAGGCACTCATCATGGCTGCACAGGAGCAAGCCCTAAGCACCAGAGCAATAGAGGCCCAGATCTACCACACAAGACAAGAGCCCAGGAGCAGACTGTGCAAAGAGGCCCCTGAGAGAATCATGCAAATAACTGCAGGATGTAAGATGCTAGCAGGGAAAGCTTACATGGAGTGCCATAACGAAGTGCCTGGAACAGTATACAGGAACATGTGTGCAGAGTATGGGCTGCAAACCCCAAGGTCACAGTGGAAAACATCTCCAAAGATGGTAGAGAATGCTCAAGTCAAGATCCTGTGGGACTTCTAGATACAGACGGACCAAATGGAAATGGCAAACCAACCATTGTGGTGGTGGACAAAAAGCAGAAGAAAGCCGTTGTGGTTGCCATAGGCAATACCAAGTGACTGCAACATCAGGAAAAAAGAACATGAAAAACTAGAAAAATACCGGGGCCTCAGAGAAGAGCTGGAGAAAACCTGGAAGCTCAAGGCATCAATGGTACCCGTGGTCATTGGGGCACTCGGGGCAGTGACCCCCAAACTGGAGGAGTTACTGCAGATCCCTGGGAATATATCAGACATCTCAGTCCAGATGAGTGCAGTTCTAGAAACAGCAGAGATACTGGCAGAACCATCAAGCTCCCGGGCCTCTAGTAGGGGACCCGAGCTTGAAAGAAAAAGGAGGGAAGACCACCCGCAATGGGTGAGGAAGAGTTTTTTTTATACAAACATACATATAGACATATCTATGTATACATCTCTCTCTCTACTTATATATAAATATACATAAATATATGCATCTCTATATATCTATACTTTAAAAATATTGTAAAATACTGTACAAATTTGCACAGCTGTATTAAGGCCGGGCGATAAGACGATATATATCGTACGGACGATTGAAAAGTATCTATAGTGCTAATTCTATTCTATCATTTCTATCCTTTCTAACACAATTTTATCTCGTATTCAAGCAAATATTTACCATAGTGGACTACGACGAATGTATTAGTGTAGCCATGTAGCCTACACGCAGCTTGTAAGCAGTAGTGTCAAGTAACGAAGTACAAATACTTCTGTACTTCTGTACTTAAGTACACTTTTTAGGTATCTATACTTTACTCCATTACTTATTTTTCCTTCTACTTCTGACTTCTACTCATTACTTTTTCACACCAGTATCTGTACTTTCTATTCCTTACATTTTTAAAACAAACGTTACTCGTTACTCTTGGCTTCGGTTTAATGCAGAGGCCAAGGATTAGCGGACCGCGGTCCTGTGTTATCCCGAAAAGTCGATTTTGTCCGAGGTTCGGCTGATTTATTTGTTGTAGTCTCTTGTTATTCACAGTGATGCTGACCGGAGTTTGGAAACTGCAAAGCTTTGTCTTAAGTGGAAAATCAAACACGCACAGCTACACAGCACAGCGTTCACAGACCAGTGTGATGCATTTATGAGCGACAGATAGCTATGGTGCATTCAGGAGCATGGGACATTTCTAACTTACAAGGAAAGAGACATAAACAGAACGGAACTTAATTCATACAATAATGTATTTATTCAGAAAACAGTGTGGGTTTTCTTTCAATACTGAATGCTATATAATTTTATTTATGTTATTTTTATGATTATGCACATCTGCTAGCTTTTTATTCTAAAAAATCTATAATACTACAACAGCGAATTGCATTTGCTGACCCTTGTCCTTTAACTACTGATGGATATACAGGAATACAGTCATACAAGTGTCAACTCCTCTGAGATACACTATATTGCCAAAAGTATTTGCTCACCCATCCAAATTATTGGAATCAGGTGTTCCAATCACTTCCATGGCCACAGGTGTATAAATTCAAGCACCTAGGCATGCAGACTGTTTTTACAAACATTTGTGAAAGAATGGGTCGCTCTCAGGAGCTCAGTGAATTCCAGCGTGGAACTGTGATAGGATGCCACCTGTGCAACAAATCCAGTCGTGAAATTTCCTCGCTCCTAAATATTCCACAGTCAACTGTCAGCTGTATTATAAGAAAATGGAAGTGTTTGGGAACGACAGCAACTCAGCCACGAAGTGGTAGGCCACGTAAACTGACGGAGCGGGGTCAGCGGATGCTGAAGCGCATAGTGCGAAGAGGTCGCCAACTTTCTGCAGAGTCAATCACTACAGACCTCCAAACTTCATGTGGCCTTCAGATTAGCTCAAGAACAGTGCGCAGAGAGCTTCATGGAATGGGTTTCCATGGTCGAGCAGCTGCATCCAAGCCATACATAACCAAGTGCAATGCAAAGCGTCGGATGCGGTGGTGTAAAGCACGCCGCCACTGGACTCTAGAGCAGTGGAGACGCGTTCTCTGGAGTGACGAATCGCGCTTCTCCATCTGGCAATCTGATGGACGGGTCTGGGTTTGGCGGTTGCCAGGAGAACGGTACTTGTCTGACTGCATTGTGCCAAGTGTAAAGTTTGGTGGAGGGGGGATTATGGTGTGGGGTTGTTTTTCAGGAGCTGGGCTTGGCCCCTTAGTTCCAGTGAAAGGAACTCTGAATGCTTCAGCATACCAAGACATTTTGGACAATTCCATGCTCCCAACTTTGTGGGAACAGTTTGGAGCTGGCCCCTTCCTCTTCCAACATGACTGTGCACCAGTGCACAAAGCAAGGTCCATAAAGACATGGATGACAGAGTCTGGTGTGGATGAACTTGACTGGCCTGCACAGAGTCCTGACCTCAACCCGATAGAACACCTTTGGGATGAATTAGAGCGGAGACTGAGAGCCAGGCCTTCTCGTCCAACATCAGTGTGCGACCTCACAAATGCGCTTCTGGAAGAATGGTCAAAAATTCCCATAAACACACTCCTAAACCTTGTGGACAGCCTTCCCAGAAGAGTTGAAGCTGTTCTAGCTGCAAAGGGTGGACCGACGTCATATTGAACCCTATGGATTAGGAACGGGATGTCACTTAAGCTCATATGTGAGTCAAGGCAGGTGAGCAAATACTTTTGGCAATATAGTGTAGCATGGCATGCAATTTTTGGCAATTTCTAGTTGTTAAAATTCAATGTATAACATGAACGTATAAATGCCTACTTTTATCTCAGTGATAAATTCTGTTTAATGTAACAGATCATAAAAAATGTATCTGGACCTTTAATGGTTGATTATTTTCTTTATTCAGGCCCCTCTGATTTTTAATTGGTTACCCCTGGTTTAATGTTTGTAAATATTTATTTCCCGTCATGTGCTCCATCCAATGCAGATCATTGGCTCCATCCACATCTAGTGAAAACTAGTGTGATTGGATGAGTCATATAACGCAAACACTCATTGGTTAGCTAAAGGAAATCATCAGAAGCAAGCAGGTGTTCTTCAAACTGCAAACGTGAATTGTCTATGCCATGCTACAATGTGGGATTCAGAAAAAGATGTTGAAATGTCTGAAATTATCGGGAGACGAAGACCAACAAGACCTCCATCATCCTTGGCCCTATCTCAAAGAATTTTTAGAAATAGCTGAAAAATTGAGCTTTCAATTCATACAGTGGCATTTGGCTGTTTTTTTAAAGGTTACTTTATACTTTTATACTTTAAGTAGTTTTGGAACACATACTTTTTCACTTTTACTTGAGTAAAGAGGTCAAGTTGATACTTCAACTTTTACCAGAGTGTTTTTAGACTGCAGTATCTATATACTTCTACTGAAGTAACAAATGTGTGTACTTTTGACACCACTGTTTGTAAGTGAAACAAGATTCTTTTTTTAATCCACAAAGAAGCGTCGCCCTGTGGTTTTGTAACTAGGGGTGTAAATCACACCCATCATGGCAATTCGATTCAGTATCCTGACCCAACGAATCAATTATTTTCGATTATTCATGAATACACCATGATATGATTCGATCCGATTTTTTTTTTGTTTACCTTACAGGCTAGACAATGTTTCAAATTTGAAATAAATCAATGAAAGCTGTAATATAGTTATGCCTTGTATTTGAGAAACAAAAACACATAACAAAAGTTGCAAAGTTGCCCTCCACCTAGGCCTATGAAAACCTCATTCACTGAGAAATAATAATGCCTCCATGTTTACGCAAGTGTGTGTGCAAGCGGATAGAGGGTTGTGGCTAAAGGAAGCGAGGTAGGAGGGCAGAATAGGTTTAGCGCCACCGCAGCACTGGAGTCAGAATTACATCCAGGAGCAAATGAAGAAAAATAAACATGAATCGATTCTCTTGCAGACGTGTCGATGCATCAGATTGTCGGCGGTTGGAATCGATGCATCGGTACAAAACAATTATTATATACCCCCCTATTTGTAACATGATGCGTCTTTATGGCTTTTAACTCACACGCGGGTTTGCGACATGCTTTACGTTATTTAACTCATGAGAGACGGAGATGCAGGAGGCTGAAGTATTGAACCCTTGGTCGCAACAAACAGAGACAACTACGCAGGCAACCCAAGATGAAGCACGTTTACCAAAAAGAGGGGGTACGTGTGTGATTTGGTTACATTTTGGATTTAAGAAGTCCGACACGGACCAGCCAACGGTCATTTGCAAGCTATGCTACAAGACTGCTCCCTCACCCGACGGCAACACGACAAACCTCTTTTATCACCTAAAGAAGAACCACGAAAAAGAATACATAAGGATCCAAAAAGTGCGAGGTAAAGCAAGTTGTGAAACAGCGGGAGGAAGTTGCAAAAATAAAAACCATAGCCAGCCGAAGATAACGGACTCGTTAGCATGATGCTCCCCGTATGAGAAAACGTCTCAGCGCCATAAAAAAATCACAGTTGCCATCACACTTTACATATGTAAAGGCATGGTCCCCGTGTACGACGTTGAGAAGGAGAGCTTCAGAGAGCTTGTCAAAGTCCTTGACCCGAGGTACGTAATGCCCAGTCGCAACCACTTCAGCCAAGTGGAGTTGCCTCGCTTATATGACGCATGTCAGGCCAAAGTAGAGAAGGAGGTTTGCAGCGTGGTGCATTATGCCTTGAAAAGCAGGGTGACGCAGCCCTATATGAGTGTAACCATCCGTTTCATCAGTGAAGACTGGACCCTCTGCGTTCCTCGTTTACAGACTGCCTACTTTCCAGATGACAACACAGGAGCCATGTTAGCCCAAGGTATGCTACTTGAGCAGTAGTTTGTATCACTCTGTTATTGTATAATATTTATGTATAAATAACAGCATTTATCTATCTAGGTCTGAGAGGTACACTGCAGTCATGGGGGCTGCAAGAAAGCCACCTAGTCTGTATCACCACAGATAATGCCACTAACTATCACTGCAATAGAACTGAATGAATGGGAACAGCTACGATGCTTTGGCCCCCATCTCCAGCTAGCTACTGGTAATTTTAGTGTAATTTGGTACGAGCATGAGTGCATCACAGAGGGAGCGTGTCTGTTTTTATGTGTATTATGTCATCTGGGTACTTCTAGAGCTGGTTTCTTTCTCATATAATTTCACCATGGTAACAACTGGTGACAATAACGATTCTTAATTAAACTGACAACAACATATTAGTGAAATGGAACTTGGTTTGGTTTTCCTGTTTTATCTTTGATCAGCCGACACACAACACCTTAATTTTGAACAGGGTTTCTCCCAGATAACGGAATGATCCTGGCTGTGGGTGCCGTAATGGATGACGGGAGTTGCGTGCAGATTAAATTACATTTTATTATAAAATAAATACATTTTTATATCATAAAATTCACATTTCTGTTATTAAAATACATTTACCTTTTATTGAAAAAGAGAACGCTTTGAAAGCTCTCACACCAGCATCTACAGAGCAGGCTGTGGAAGGTGCAGTTGGGGTCAGTAAAAGGTGGTGAGCGCGTTCTCCAACTCATGGAAGAGAAAACGTGATTGGCCAAGGCTCAAGCCGTGCTCGGCTCACCTCCCCATCAGCTCATCACTGAAACCCCCACAAGATGGGGTTCACAGCGGCAGATGGTCCACAGGTTCCTTTAGCAGGAGAAAGCTCTGCTACAGCTCCTCCTTGCAGACAAGAAGGTGAGACATGGAAACTGGACATTGCACGCCGATTCCTTGAATATGATTATGTTTGCAGCCTAGATTCACTTCCTAATGAAAGTAACCTATTTCTTTTGCTATCTTACTTGGACAAAAAATCTGGTGCAAAGCTGGCAAGATATGATGGTAGTAGAGTCCATGAACAAGGCACTGGGTGCCCTGTTCCAGTTTATTGATGCTTTATCGGGGGAGAAGTACGTCATTGTATCTTTTCTAAAACCGGTACTGCATACTCAGCCAGAAAGATGGGGACACAGCTCTCAAAAGTACCTGGATGAAAAGTATGATGACTGTACCACCAACAACCTTCTAGACATGGCAACATTTGTTGACCCACGGTTTAAGACAGTCTACATGAAGAAAGAGAGGGAGTTCATAAAGACTTAAACTTCCCATTAGTGGCTAGGCTCGCTAAGAAGGATTTGTGCATTCCTGCTACTAGTTCTTCATCTGAACGGGCCTACAGTGTGAGGGGGGAATATTTTCACATGTAAGAGGTCGTGTAGGGCCCTATAATAAGAAGTGCGGAATTGGCAAATGAAAGCGGAATCTAGTGTAAACGCGGAATATCTACATTTGAAATGAAATTTTGTTTTTGTGTGGGAGAAGAACGTATGTATGGGGGGAAAAGCACACAACCTCCCCCCGCTCTGTCATTTCCGCTCACCCTCCCCCATCAAAACATTGAAAAAATGGCGAAGCGGCTCTCCACAGCTCCGCTTTCGGCGAAAACGTTGAGAAACACGACAAGTGCAAGATTCCCAAGAGTTGCAGAGGTGGCTGTGGCGGAAACGGAATTTCCAAAAATTAAAACGGAAAAATTTTGGGAAAAATAAAAGAGATTTTATAGGGCCCTACTCATGTCTTAAGCCAAATAAAGTTGACTAACTTGTCTTCCTCGCACTCGACCTCTAAGTTTGACAGAAACGACATTTCTAAGTCGACAATGTATCCTTTATGTTTGCAGCTTTTTTATGGCTGATGCCTTAAACAGTTTACAGTTATATTAAAGCCTGATTTAAATAATATTGATCATTTATTTTGCTATTATGGTATGCAAACTTTGCACTACAAGGTTACAGATTTCAGAAACTTGAAAAACAATATTTTTAACTATCTTTTGTTCAAAAATGTGTGCTTTTCTACTCAGAAACTTAAGAAACTAAAAATTAGTGCACTTTGATTTATTTATTTGGTTAATTTAATTTAAACACCTGTAGGATTTTGAAAAAATGTGAAGGATACTGTAGCCCTACCTCCGCCTCATCTTATGCATATATATTGCTGCACTACTTTATTTTTTCTAATTTGTGACAGTTCTATAAATGTCACTTCAAAATAGAGTTGAAAAAGTGAGCAGTTATAATGTTTTGTCGTATTTTTCAGAGATTTGCTGAAAAGTACTTAATTGGGGCATATTGCGATATATATCACTATTGTGATATAAAATAGTCCATATCGTGATACATGATTTTTTTTCCATATCGCCCAGAACTAAGCTGTATATTGATTATCTATTCTTCAGATTCATTCAGTGTTTATATTTGTAAAAACACTGTGCAGTATTTTGTTTTATTTTTTTTATTTATTTATATTTTATGTGAATGTTATTTTTCCCCATGTTTTTGCCGTTTTGTTTTTTTATTTATACTGTTTTATGTTTTCCTTTTTTTTTTCTTTACAACTCTTTGGTCAGCTGTGGTTGTTTTTAAACTCCTTAAAAATAAAATTGGATTGCACATTATTTTAACTCTGTCACTTATTCTATTATCTTTATAAACTTTCTAAGGTCCACATAGTGTGAGCAGTGTTGCTGTAATCTGTTGCTGCTGTAACTCCACTATTTCCCCACAGTGGGCCAACAAAGGGAGTTTCTATTCTATGTAGTGTATATCTGCTGTTTATTTAGTAATGTCTTCCAAAGCTCTGATGCCTTCATGAAGTTCTCCCTCCAGCCCTGATGTCAACAGTCTGTTGATTTAAACTAAACTCCGCTGCAGTGCTGAGGCATCCTTCTACTGTTCTGCTTAAAGCAGCAGGTTAGGGCAGCAAGATGACCTCCCCAAGATGGCGCCCGCAATGTCTGCGCAGAGACAGTCAATGCGGGTCTACTCTAATATTATCTCTATGGTAGAGACGGCTTTCTGTGATTGCAGTGACTCTGAGAGAAGAAGAGGTTTAACCGGAGAAAATTACTAACTTGACCGCAGTCATTAAAACCCAATGCTGGAAGTGAGCGAGCTGACCGCAGTAAGATGGCCGCTGACAGTAGGTTAGCCCTAGCTTAGCATGTTGATCTCCTCTAAGCAGTTCTCCAATCAGATGAGGCTAAAATCCACAGTGTGCATCATCAGGGAATCGTTTCTATCAGGTGTTTCCTACCTATCCGGTGTAAGATGATCTGGGGGATCCTGGTGAAATCCAGCAGTAGATGTTGATCGTCCATCTTTTCCTCCGAATTGACCAAACTCCCTTTAAACTCCGTGAATGTTTCTTCAGCAGGAGTTAACTGCTCGGTGATAAACTCTCCTTGAAGCTGGACTGAAGACATTCTCACTGCAAACACTCCCAGATTATCAGCCTCTCTACAATGACTCCACACACAAGCTAAGCTAATGCTGCTAGCTGCCAGTGACGCCACTTCCGCTTCTTCTTCTTTTTGTTTAATGGCAGATTACAACCTTAACTTTTAGGTGCATACCGCCACCTACTGTACCGGAGTATGTAGAATGGGCCATATCAATGTGATGAATACTTTATATAAATTTTATTATTAGTTTGTCAAACTTTGGTTTTTATTATTATTATTATTATTATTAAAGGACAAGTACGGGCTGGAGGGGGAGCTGTATATAATTGAGATAAACATATTAATTTTAATTTTAGATCAATGGAGGAAGCAGAGTTAGCTTTCTGGTTCAGACCCCCCGCTTTCTTCCAATGACTCATCCAGGAGTGTCATGGCTGCCATTTTTTCAACTTTAGCTATTTATACACATATGTGATTATCTACACCTTGTCCCCCTGATTAGTATTTCCATGTGAGTTGCTTGGAAAGTACTTTAAGCTACATGAGCTGTACTATTTATCAGTAATGTTTAAAACTGAAATATTTCAGTTTTTGTATTATAATCATAAATTGATTTCAGAAGAACAGAGAAAAGGAGACACGGCAGTTAAACCAAAGTTTCATTTAAACAAAATTGAAATATTTTTAAATCTAATAATTTTATGTAAATATGCTGGTGTTTTGTGGCAGAGGAGGTCAAACATACAATCTACTGGATTATTTGTGTTTAGATAAAGAGCCTTTATCTCCAAATTGTCTTGTGCCTAAAAACCCATCAGGAGGCTCAGTGAATCTCCCTAGTAAAGTTCAAAAACATGAAGTAACATGATCCATAAACTGCTGCCGTCCCTCTGTAGTCTAGTTCAAAACAGCTCCTGCAAACATCAGTTGGCTTAAAAAAGGGAACTACAGAACTAATTCTTTTAGAATAGGTATATATATTAGGGTGAGCATATTTAGATTTCCATAAAGAGGACACTTTGCCCAGCCTCCAGACGGATTCAGACAGGCTTCTCAAGGGTTAACCAACAGCTTTATTATACCTAAATACCTGTTAATAACTGTAACAAGCAGTAACAAAATAAGAAAATTAATAACTCATTTATAATACATGAATAAAATCTAAACATGACCTCTTCTGTATTAGAAAACACAGCTTCAACAAATGTTCCCAAGTCTAACAAAGTACTCAGTCAACTTTGCAGAATAACTCTCACCTCTCAGAGCTTTTTCAGGTTTTTCAGTGTCCATGTGAGCTTTGAGATCTCCAGCACCTTTATTAGACACTGAAACTAATGAGCCGGCTTTGCACACGGTGCACTCAGCCTCCCACTGGACTAAAAATGTTTGCTGGAATTCATCTGTGAAGCTGTACTTTCATTTTGTAATGATTTTTAATAAATAGAAACATCAGATTTGGTTCCCTTCAGGCTGCATTGTGAACACAGCCATAGTTAGATCCTTCATTCCTCTAGTTGCTTGGTTGTAGCGGCTCTGGACACACACAGTTATAGCAACTGAAACACTTGTTTTATCAGGTGCCAAACCAACTGGGCCAGAATACGTACCTACATTATTTCCTAATCTAAGTTCTCCAACAAGCAAAGGAGGATTTATCCAATGGCCAGATTTGAACACACTCAGGCTCTAAAAAGCAAACAGATTAATGCTGACGGAGGAGCAACAGGAAAGACTGGAGAAGACAGAAGGTGAATGCCATTAAACTATTTATTTTACAGCTTTAGTTTGGCTGAAAATATCAGAGAAAACATGGAAAAAGATTGTTTCTAATTTATATGAAACCAGATAAAGAAACACATTTTTACAAACCATGAGGTTTTTATTGCTGCTCGTTCATCAATTTAGAAGTGATTACAATAATTAAAAACATCCACAGCAGAATATAATCCATAAAATCAGTTGTATAAAATAGGTGATAGTTACTTTCAATCATAGCAGGTAAATAGAACATCTACAGAATCAAGAACAAAACTATTAGAATTAGTTCAAAGGAAAATTATACTTTCAAAAAATCTTTAAAAAGCAGAAACTTCACACTTCTAGAGGAGAGTCAGATTTCTTTAATACATTATTAAGACAAAGGCTTTTTACCAAGTTATAGCAGGTTCAAACTGATCAGTAAAAATAACAGCAACATCATCAATCTAGTTTATCTTTTTAAACAAACATGTTTCATCATTTTAGGACTTCAATTTACCTGAACTACAGACTCCAGCCTCTAAACTGAGTTCTTTGATGTCCCGTAGTTTAACCCCATAATCCCAGCACCCCCTTTCAAGGTGGCTGGAGCTACTTTGCAACATTAATTAGCTTGTAGCTGACTAACTCTGAGACTGACACACACTTATATATGTCCCAAATCTTCATCTGAGACTCCTCTATAGATGATCTACTTCATTCTAATATCTATTGACCATAGCTCTAACACCGTGGCTAAAACAATTGGAGTTTTGGTGGGTCTGGTTTCAACAACACACGTAGCAGGGCTGATTGATGCATTGCTAATGAAAGCCAACAAGACACTGAATTAGCTAAACTCTGATCTTTTGCAGCCGACCTTTAAAAAATCCTCCAAAAACATCAGCAGAACTGAGCAAAGCACATTAAATCTGTCCTACCTTTGCTTTTATTTTCATCTGAGGATATTTTCACCTGAATAAAAATCAGTTTCTGGAATATATCCAACTGATAGCAATCAATCATTCAGCTAAGATTTCTCATGTTTAAAAATAAAATTGAGGTTTTTTTTTTCTGAGTAAATTAATCCAGAAAAAGTTCAAATCCAGATGGACCCCTGCAGTGTCCATCTGGATTTTTTATTTCAATTTAAACATTCTTCCCAATTGCTTGTTGTATGGATTCTAAACTTGCTTCATCTGTAACTAAGATGTTGTAGTTGCACGTTATTATGTTTATTCCCTTCATTAAAGAAAAATCCAGAAATTTAAAAATCTTTTTTGCAAGGGAACCATTCCGTTTTTTGGCCATTTAAATCTAATTTACTCAGGCCCTAAATAATTAACTGTCAAATGTTCACATCCACATATTCGTTCAGGACCTGAATATTTACCAGTTTACAATATAACACCTGATCTGTTCTGGTTTCTATGTAAACAAAGCTGTTATTTAATGGCTTTCTCAAACCTTTCCTCCAAAAAGACCATTAACCTGTGAGTTTCTCAAGTAATGAGGTGAAGAAGTTTCTAGATTTTACCACCAGTCAAACGTGGAAAACATCTGTAATGTTCATTCCTGTGGCATCTAACTGCTGCAACTTAAGTGACACGAATGTTTTTAAAGTTGTAGGGAAACGGCTGCTCTAACCGTATATATTCTTCCATATTCTCGCACGACTTTACACGAGTGAATAAAGTGAATGTAATTGGTTGTTTATCAAGAGGGCGGGTCGTTGTGGCAGAAGGTTCACAAGCAAGTTTAATTGGTGCCGATGTTTGGAAGCATCTTGCTAACCAGTTAGCAACTTAGTGCTACTTGGTCCTAATGGGAAATTCAATTGGGACCAAGTAGCACTAAATTGGTGACTTAGAAACGACGCTGTCAAGGAACGCTATGGACAGCGGAAACATGCAAGAGGAGGAGAGTTTAGTGTCGGAGGTCGTGGATGAGTCTCCTCCATCATCCATTTTTTATTTAGAGGAGGAAAGCGGGGACGAAGATGTTGTGGAAGAGGACGCCAGGGCGGCAGAAGCTTGGTTTGGTGTAGAAGGCTTCCAGCCGTACATGTTTGAGCCCTTGCCTCGCAACGCTGCCAGTTCTGTTAGCTCTACGCCTGCCGAAGACACAGACGTCCATCCCCGTGAACACTGGGACGGAGCTCAATGGTAAAGGAAATTATTTTTATTTCTTATTTTAACCTTCACCTATATTAGCTGCGACATATGAATCAAGATGCGATGATTGAAAAAATTTGACTGACAGATGACTGTTGATATATGATTTGCCGAATTTAGGTGTACAAGAAGAAATAACTAACTGGCCTGCGTAAGATAACAAAAAAAAAAACCCAAAGATTTTAAGACAGATTTTTTTTTTTTTTTACAGAAGTTTTCTTTTGGACAATATCGTCTGATAAAAGAGTACATTTACATACATGCTTAAGCAACAATGATTTGACATTAAAATATGATTTCCCTATGACTTAAAAAAAATACAAACCCTTCCACATCATGCATTAATAAATGTCAACTGAATACTCAAATTACCTTCTCGCTTAAAACCTTTGTGACAAATCATTCAGGAGATGGCTTCTCACCTGTGTGGATTCTGTACATGTGTATGGTCAAACTATCTTTTCTAGTAAAGCGTTTGCCGCAAATCATGCAGATAAACGGTTTATCACCTGTGTGAATTCTCATATGGTTATCAAAATGAGATTTCTGACAGAAGCTTTTTCCGCAGGACAGACATTCAAAAGGCTTCTCACCTGTGTGAATTCTCACGTGTCTTGTCAAATGACTATTTAGAGTAAAACTTTTGCCACAAATTGCACAGGAAAAAGGCTTCTCACCTGTATGAAATCTGATGTGAGTATTAAGAGCAGATTTCTGAACGAAGCTTTTTCCACAGGACAGACATTCAAAAGGCTTCTCCCCTGTGTGAATTCTCATGTGTACTGTCAAACTACCTTTTTGAGGAAAACTTTTGCCACAGATTGCACAGGAAAAGGGCTTCTCACCTGTGTGTTTTCTCATGTGAGTGTCAAGACTAGATTTCTTAGTGAAGCTTTTTCCACAAGACAGACATTCAAAAGGCGTCTGACCTGTGTGAATTCTCATGTGAGTGTTAAGACTAGATTTATTAGTGAAGCTTTTTCCACAAGACAGACATTCAAAAGGCTTCTGACCTGTGTGAATTCTCATGTGTACTGTCAAAGTACCTTTTTGAGGAAAACTTTTGCCACAATTTGCACAGGAAAAAGGCTTCTCACCTGTATGAATTCTCATGTGAGAAGTCAAATTACGCTTGTCAGTTAACTTCTTGCTACAAATTGTACAAGAGAAAGGCTTCTCACCTGTGTGCATTCTTATGTGTTTGTTAATATAAGACTTTGAGGTGAAGCTTTTTCCACAGGACAGACATTCAAAAGGTTTCTCACCTGTGTGAATTGTCATGTGAGAAGTCAAATTACGCTTGTCAGTTAAATTCTTGTTACAAATGGTACATGGAACAGCTTTCTCACCGGTGTGAACTCTGGTGTGCCTATAAAGATGAGATTTATAAGTAAAGCTTTTTCCACAGGATAGACATACAAAAGGCTTCTCACCAGTGTGAATTCTCTTGTAAGAATTCAAAGTACTCTTTTGGGTAAAACTCTTGTTACAAATGGTACAGGAAAAGGGCTTCTCGTTTGTGTGAATTCTGATGTGTGAAACAAGACTGGATTTCTGAGCGAAGCTTTTTCCACATGACAGACATTCAAAAGCCTTCTGACCTTTGTGAGTTCTCATGTGATCCATTAAATGTTGTTTTTTTTTAAAGTTTTCTCCACATGTCAAACATGGGAAAGGTTGCGGCTCTTCCTGCTCACTTATGGGGAGTTCCATGGTTTTCCCTTTTGTCCAGGGATGTTCTGGTTCTTGCTGCTCTTCTTTTATCTGCAGAGGTTCTGGTTCCTCTTAGTCCAAACTGGAATTCCTCTCCTGTCCACAGAGCTGCTGGTCAGAGAAACCCTCTTCTTTTCTAAAATAATCCTGCAGGCGGTCTGAAAGACAAACACAACAGAGATGTTCTATTGGTGGTTAAATAAAGGACACTCCACTTTGTGTTAATCCAACTACATATAAACAGACTGGAACTACATCTCCCAACATGCACGTCAGCCCTGACATACAGGTTTGAACCTCAACTTTTATGTTTAAAAGTATTCTTTGTCATTGTCCTGTTGTAGGATGAAATTGGCTCCAATCAAGCGCTGTCCACTGGGTATGGCATTGCGTTGCAAAATGGAGTGATAGCCTTCCTTATTCAGAATCACTTTTACCTTGTACAAATCTCCCACCTTACCAGCACCAAAGTAACCCCAGACCATCACATTACCTCCACCATGCTTAACAGATGGCGTCAGACATTCTTCCAGCATCTTTTCATTTGTTCTCTGTCTCACAAACGTTCTTCTTTGTGATCCAAACACCTCAAACTTGGATTAATCCGTCCACAACACTTTTTTTTTCTTTCCAATCTTCCTCTGTCCAATGTCTGTGTTCTTTTGCCCATCTTAATCTTTTTCTTTTATTGGCCAGTCTCAGATATTGCTTTTTCTTCGCCACTCTGCCCTGAAGCCCAGAATCCCGTCTCTTCACTATAGATGTTGACACTGGTGTTTTGCGGGTACTATTTAATGAAGATGCCAGTTGGGGACCTGTGAGGCATCTGTTTCTCAAACTACAAACTCTAATGTACTTATCATCTTGCTCAGTTGTGCAACGGGGCCTCCCACTTCTTTTTCTACCTTGGTTAGAGCCTGTTTGTGCTGTCCTCTGAAGGGAGTAGTACACACCGTTGTAGGAAATCTTCAATTTCTTAGCAATTTCTCGCATGGAATATCCTTCATTTCTAAGAACAAGAATAGACTGTCGTGTTTCAAATGAAAGTTCTCCTTTTCTGGCCATTTTGAGCGTTTAATTTACCCCACAAATGTGATGCTCCAGAAACTCAATCTGCTCAAAGGAAGGTCAGTTTTGTAGCTTCTGTAACGAGCTAAACTGTTTTCAGATGTGTGAACATGATTGCACAAGGGTTTTCTAATCATCAATTACCCTTGGGTTGGTAAATATATATATCTATATATATATATATTAGGGCTGGGCGATAATTCAATAACGATATATATCGATCGATAGACGTGTGGCGCAATAGAAAAAAATAGGCTCGATAAAAGTTCGATAAAAAAGAAACGCAGTTTTCCTTCCTTCTCATTGTAGCCTAGCATGTAGGTTTATGCTAGTCACTACTTCCTCCCAACCAATCACAATCGCGGACCCAGGCACGCCGTCACCAAGCGCCGCCCTCTCAAACCACAACACAGAGCACATGAAGATGTCGCAGCAGGAGAGGCGGAGGAAATTGTTCCAAAGAAGGGTTTTTGTAGTTCGGCAGACTGGCAGTATTTCGGTCATGGCAAGTCGGACAAAAAACAAACCACAGTCATCTGTAAAATGTGTCGGGAACCAGTGAAAACCAAGTCTGATAACACAACCAACTTCTTTTTTTTTCTTCTATCATCTCAGCCACTCACACCCGCAGGAGTACGTGCTGTGTAGGCCACAGCGCGGCTCTCCTCCGAGGAATCTTCGGGAATTTCGGGAAAAAAAATATATATTTTCAGTTCTGGGCAGTTTCCCACGTAGTTCTAACAATTGAGAGAAAAATGCTGAGGGGCCAGAAACTTCAAAGTAATAACTCAGGTTAAAGCAGGAAACGGGGGCGGCGGTGGGGGGGGGCATTTATTTATTTGCCCCCCCACTTTTCTGGTCACTTTAGTTTATTCTTAGTCAGTATTTAATAACATAACTCAGGTCTCTTAAGTTATTTTTCTTTAAAACAATTCTGTTATGGTTAAAAAAGTTGGTTAAATAAATATTCAATTGGAAGTCTGTGTTTGTGTTTTTTATTAAAATTAAATCATTTAGCAATATTATTAAAAAGTCCAGGCAGAGCTGCATATAAAATATGGTTTCAAATCTTTTCAATAATTATCGATATCGATCAATATGCATTTTTTTTTTATCGATAAGCTTTTTTTCTATATCGCCCAGCCCTAATATATATATATATATATATATATTAGTCATGACCAAAAGTTTTGAGAATAATTCAAATGTTAATATTTACAAGGTCTACTGCTTTAGTTTTTATAATGGCAATTTGCATATAATCCAGAATGTTATAAAGAGTGATCAGCGAAACAGCAATTAATTGCAAAGTCAATATTTGCCTAGAAAATGAACTTTATCCCCCAAAACACATTTCAACATCATTGCAGCCCTGCCTTAAAGGGACCAGCTAACATCGTTTCAGTGATTGCTCCATTAACACAGGTGTGGGTGGTGATGAGGACAGGGCTGGAGATCAATCTGTCATGATTAAGAATGACATGTCAACATTGCACTGCACAAAAATCGCCCAACAGGAAAGAGAATCGCAGCTAGAAAGATTGCAACTCAGTCAACAATCTATCGCATCATCAATAACTTCAAGGAGAGAGGTTCCATTGTTGCCAAAAAGGCTCCAGGGCACCAAAGAAAGAACAGCAAGCAAAAGTGTTTCAGCTACGGGATCGGGCTACCAGCAGTGCAGAGCTTGCTCAGGAATGGCAGCAGGCAGGTGTGAGTGCATCTGCACGCACTGTGAGGCGGAGACTCTTGGAGCAAGGCCTGGTCTCAAGGAGGGCAGCAGAGAAGCCACTTCTCTCCAGGAAAAACATCAGGGACAGACTGACATTCTGCCAAAGGTACAGGTAGTGGACTGCTGAGGACTGGGGGAAAGTCATTTTCTCTGACCAATCCCCTTTCCCATTGTTTAGGGCATCTGGAAAACAGTTTGTTGGGAGAAGATGAGGTGAGCGCTACCACCAGTCTTGTTTCATGCCAACTGTAAAGCATCCTGAAACCATTCATGTGTGGGGTTGCTTCTCAGCCAAGGGAGTCGGCTCTCTCACAGTCTGACCTAAAAACACAGCCATGAATAAAGAATGGTACCAGAATGTCCTCTGAGAGCAACTTCTCCCAACCGTCCAAGAGCAGTTTGGTGATGAACAATGCCTTTTCCAGCAAGATGGAGCACCTTGTCTTAAAGCAAAGGTGATATCTAACTGGCTCAGGGAACAAAACAGAGATTTTGAGTCCATGGCCTGGAAACTCCCCTGATCTTAATCCCACTGAAGGGAGCATTGATTTTGATAGAATGGACGCTATCAGTCAGGATTTGGTCCAGAAGCTGATTGAGAGCATGCCAGGGAGCATTGCAGAGGTCCTGAAGAAGAGGGGTCAACACTGCAAATATTGACTTGCTGCATTACCTCATTCTGTCAAAAGCTTTTGTTACTCATAATATGATTGCAATTATATTTTTGTATGTGATTATGTATGTGTGACTGTATTGGTATATATATATATATATATATATATATATATATATATATATATATATATATATATATATATTTATTAGGGATGGAATGGTTTATGAAAACCGTCCGAACCGTTCGGTTCGACTGTCTCGGTTCGATTCGCGTGTGTTTCGTTTGGTTCATGCGCTGCTCCTTTTTCTCATAGGCGAAGCGTTTACAATCCACAGCAGAAGGTGGCGGTACTGCGACCAAAGCCAACCACCAGTAGTAAACAAGAAGAAGAAGAAGCAAAGCCGCGTAGCCGGGTGTAGCAGAAAAAAATCAGTTGTTGTGGAAAATTGTGTGGGTATGGCGAGTGGGAAAGAACAGGAGTTGGAAGACGCGCCAGCAGCACTTTATAGGTCTGCTGTATGGGACCACTTTGCATTTAGAGCAGTGGTCTCCAACCCTGGTCCTCAAGATCTACTGTCCTACAGATTTTAGATGCATTCCTGCTTCAACACAGCTGAATCAAATGAATGGCTTGAAAAGGTAATCAATCATTTGATTCAGCTGTGTTGAAGCAGGGATGCATCTAAAATCTGTAGGACAGTAGATCTTGAGGACCAGGGTTGGAGACCACTGATTTAGAGTGACCTACGATGACGGCGGAAAGAAAGTTGTGGATAAAAATGCAGTGTGCAAGCATTGTGCAACACGTTTTCTTTATGCTAACAGCAACATGACCAACATGTCATGCTAACCCCGAAATCCCACATACTCCGCCCCACTGCGCTCCAGACCACCTGCACAAAGCAAAGCCTACAGCCTCCACTGTGGCTCCCGTCCGCTCCGCTCTGAGGTCCTTGGAGATCTTAGAGGGCATGCGTGAGATGATTAAATTCAAAGCAGCAAAACATGCGTGAATGATCCAGGGTTTCCGCGGATCATTAAAAATAATTAATTAATTTTTTGGGATTTTTTTATTATTAATTTCATTAATTTTTATGGGATTTCGGGGTAACAATCAACATATACCGAACCGAAAACCGTGACCACGAAACCGTGAACCGAACCGTGGATTTTGTGAACCGTTCCATCCCTAATATATATATATATATATATTAGGGATGGGACGATTTATGAAAACCGTCCGAACCGTTCGGTTCGACTGTCTCGGTTCGATTCGCGTGTGTTTCGTTCGGTTCATGCGCTGCTCCTTTTTCTCATAGGCGAAGCGTTTACACTCCAGAGCAGAAGGTGGCGGTACTGCGACCAAAGCCAACCACCAGTAGTAAACAAGAAGAAAAAGCAGCAAAGCAGCTTAGCCGGGTGTAGCAGGGAAAAAAATCAGTTGTTGTGGAGAATTGTGTCGGAATGGCGAGTGGGAAAGAACAGGAGTTGGAAGACGCGCCAGCAGCACTTTATAGGTCTGCTGTATGGGACCGATAAAAGTGCAACAGTGTGCAAGCATTGTGCAACACTTTTGTTTATGCTAACAGCAACATGACCAAGATGTCATGCTAACCCCGAAATCCCTCATACTCCGTCAGCAACCCCCGCTGCGCCCCAGACTGGCTGCTCAAAGCAAAGCCTACAGCCTCCACTGTGGCTCCCATCCGCTCCCCTCTGAGTCCCTTGGAGATGGTAAAGAGCATGCGCCAGATGATTAAATTCAAAGCAGCAAAACATACGGAAATGATCCAGGGTCTCCGCGGGTCATTTAAAATAATTACAATCCATTATTTTCAGTCAAGTGGCAGTGATGACGGTGGCAGCGGATGACGCATTAATTGCGCGACACAACTAATCGATGATATAATTTGTTGCCAACGCTTTTAAAAGTCGATTTTTATCGATTTTATTGATTTGTTGTTGCAGCCCTAATATGTATATATATATATATATATATATATATACACATAAATACATACACACAAATACAGTCAATCGGTTCGGACACGTAACTGTTGTTGGAAATTTTAGATTTCTCTCTTATTATATATTTATCCTATTTACTCACTATAAAAGTTTTCACTCAGGCTGTTTCTCTCTCAAGGCCACACCATTCTATGCAGGATGGTGTTTGTAGACCAGACATAGCTTCTTCCCATAACAAACCAGATTCTCTCAAGGTTTATTAATCACGTTACTGTTTAACCAAAGTGTCTGACTACGTTCCCATTGTTGTAAGTAAAGGGGAAGGAACGCTGCTCATGCAGAACAGAGCAGAATGCTGAGCCATTAGGGCTGTATGATGACTGTTCTCTCTTTGCAAAGATATGAATAAATGCTCCGATTGAGTGAAATCCATCGATCTCAGTTCATTTAACTAGGGTCAGAAGTTGATTATTTATTTCCCACGACAATTTGGCGTGGTTGGCACGATTCTTCTTGCCTGATTTTTTTCTGAGGACAGCGATTGTCAGAAGTGTCAGGTACCACCTGGAGGAAGCAGTCTTCCAGCCTCAATACCCCGTTAGAAGGTTAAGGGACTGAGGACTTCTGGCATCGAGGTCCCTGGAAGTCAGCAGGAGGATCAAAACCAACCATTTTATGAGACGGTGAGATTAATCTTTTGTCGTCTCAGTTCTAATTAAATTTCAAAAACTACATTACAAAACAACAGATGTAACAGATGTAACGATTACCGTATTTTCACAACTATAAGGCGCATATAAACGTCTTTTTTGTTCCTCAAAATGTGCGGCGCGCCCTATGGTGCGATGCACCCTATCTGCCGACGTTGTTGAGACCACCATGAGTTTATGAGAACTTTAAAGGGGAAGTGTGGGCGTGGCTTGTGTATAAAAGATCATGAGAACGTTAAAGGGGGAAGTGTGGGCATGGCTTGTGTATAAAAGAACAGGTATGTGCTTTATGCAGAACATTGTTGTCTTAACAACCCTAAAAATGGCAGAGACACGCCTATGAAGAACAGTTTAAACTGAAGGCTATCAGCTATGCAGAGGAACATGGAAATCAAGCAGCCGTGATAGAATTCAAGATAAATGAATCGATTGTTCGCAAGTGGAGGAAGATGGAAAACGAACTCCGACAGGTGAAGAGGACACAGCTGAGTTTCCGCGGACATAAGGCGAGGTGGCCCGAGTTGGAGGAAAGACTCGAGCGGTGGATCATCGAGCAAAGAACGAGTGGGGCCAGCGTTTCGACGGTCACTGTTCGACTAAAAGCAGTAACGCTAGCGGAAGAAATGAAAATTGAAAATTTTCAAGGAGGTCCGTCGTTGTGCTTTCGTTTTATGAAACAGTGCAATTTTCTATCCGGACCAGGACTACAGTAGCTCAGCGACGTCCGGCGGATTATAATGAAAAGCTGGCGAGCTTCCACTCCTTCTGCAGCAAACACATCGCAGACAAACGCATCCAGCCAAGCCACATCACCAACATGGACGAGGTGCCGCTCACTTTCGACATCCCGGTGAATCACAGGGTGGAGAAGAAGGGGACCAGCACGGTAGCATTACAGACAACGGGGTATGAAAAGGCGTTGTTTACTGTTGTGCTTGGCTAAAACGCAAATGGACAGAAACTGCCCCCTATGGTGATTTTTAAAAGAAAGACTTTGCCTAAAGAGACTTTTCCAGCTGGAGTCGTTATTAAGGCAAATGAAAAGGGCTGGATGGATGAGGAGATGATGAAAGAGTGGCTGAGGGAGGTGAATGTAAGGAGACCAGGTGGTTTTTTTTTCACGCATCACCATCGCTGTTAATCTGTGACTCCATGCGTGCCCATCTCACAGCCGATGTGAAAAACATGGTGAAACAAATGAACGCTGTGCTCGCTGTTATTCCGGGAGGTTTGACAAAGGAACTTCAACCGCTCGACATCGGTGTGAACTGGCCGTTCTATGGAGAGATATTTGTGCCATCGGTTTGAGCACGCAGGAACCAATCCGAGCGCGCATTGAGACAACACGCGCGCGCAAAACCGGTCTGGCGCGTGCTCAACTCTGAAAAACCCTCTCAACACACTGTTCTCACGCTCAGTTGAATTAAGTTTTCCACCTGAAAACTTAATTCAACAGCAGCCTCTGGCCGGGTCGCCTCCTCGCGGTTCACCGCAGCGGCTGGCAGGTGTTTTTCATCTAAATAATCTAAACTGCAGGCAGCAGGATGATAAAAGTGAACATATTCTGTCGGCAGGTTTCAGGATTTTAAGTTAATTTATGCGTCAATAAACTGTTTCAGAGGAGTGATCACAGCAATCTGTCATCAGAGCGATGCGTCTGTCTCACGGCCAGCTCCCAGGTTTGATTAATACTTTGTAATAAATAAATGAGTATGAATAAAGCACAATCATACTCAGTTTTGCTCCCGCTCTATTTTTAAATATGCAGTAGAGGTATTTAAAGGTAGTAGAGGACATGTACCTGTATATAAAAAATGCGCCCTATAGTCCGGTGCGCCTTATGTGTGTGTTAAATACAGAAATGGCACATATAACTGAGACTGCGCCTTTTAGTACGGTGCGCCTTATGGTCGTTAAAATATGGTATTAGAAATCAAATACTGGACTATTAGCTCAAACAAAGTCCTCTTCTTAAATGTAATCTAACAAAAAAAAACAAACAAAAAAAATAAGAAACTAGATAAATTAAAGATTAATAGGTTAATCATTTTAATGCACTAATATTAGTATAATACTAAACAATATACATAGAAAATAAAAGATAACTTTTCTTTTGGGGACACAAAAGGCAATTCTGTTTTTTTTCCACCTGTGAACCAAAAGACCTCGCATAGGAACGTGAGGCTCTCTCTAAGGGTGAGAGGAAGGTTGTAGGTGCCACCAGAAGGCACTTCATTTTACTGAGACGTCAGTAATCTAGAGTGGGATCCCCCCCAGTTATCCAGGTCGGCACCAGAGGAATGGTGTGCATATTGGAAACCAGCAAATTAACTGTAGATAATGGGAAAGGTTTTGCAGTTCTATCGTAGTAGAACAAAGGCAAAGTTCCAGGGAATTGTCAGCTGCCCAAGGAGAAATTTTTGATCAAATGCTTGTAAAATAAGGTTCTTTTAATGTTGCAATACATAAATGTTGAAGATAAGATCAAACATTATGATGAGAAGTTAAGAGGCTAAAAAGAAGGTCTATGGTAAGAAGATTTACAGAGAAAAAAAAGAAAATAAAATAGAAAGGAAACAGTTTAAAATGATGGTTGGATGAGAGGAGAGTTCAAAGAAACTCTCAGCTCCAGAGAGAAATATGTTAAAATAAGAATTCAAAAAGGCAGTTTTTAAACCTGATACTAAACATATTGACACTATACTAAGTGATAATAAGGAATTTTACTTTCAATGGTGCTTTTAAATAAACAAATCTCTAAACATTTACAGGAATTAATAACTCATAGCTAAAAAACTATTAAATAATGTTTTTTCAAAAAAAGTAAGTAGGGCATAAAATAAGGTGAAATAAAAAGCTTAAAAGAGAAAAAACTTGTAAAATGGAGGAATTAACCTAAAATAAAATAAAAAAACTAAGAAAATTAAATAGAGAAAAGTAAGGTTGATGAGAAAAAGCAAATATGAGAAAATTAAATGAGAAAAGTATGTGGTGAGGGCAAAGGTGACTTAAAGTGACTGAAGGATGAAGTGGGGCGACTGACGACACATTTCCTTCCTGAAAAAGGCTTCTTTTGAGGGGCGGCAGCAGAATACGCCATAAGATGTTCTGATTCTTAGGTCAGAGGTGACGAGGTCTTCAGAGAGATCTCCCTATTATCCCAGGCTGGCTTCCAGCAGAATAGTAACTGGTTCGCTGTTTATTGACTAGAGTTAAATGACCTGCGGATAAATAGACTGAAAAGCAGCTATTTTACCGTTGACCCCCCCCCCGACAATTCATTAAGAAGTAAATAGTAAATATACCTTAAGCCGATGTGAAATAAATATGCAAATATATTTAACATAATTATTGGTTAATAAATTATATGGTGTTCAAATGACTCAATTGGAAATAATGATGATAATAATATTTGATAATAATCATAATGATAACATTAATAATAATGATTACAATGACAGAGGATATAGATAACAGGATTTAATTCCTACATTAAGATGAATGATGGAGGCTTTAAATGATCTATTCTCAATGAATCCATAGCTCAGATATATCTGGAGGTTAAATGACTGAAACTTTATATTGCTGTTTCTTCAACAGAACATCTGTTATTTGTTCTGATGAAGAAAAGGGTGGAAAGAAGATAAAACACGAGAAAATCAGCTAAGCTAAGCTAATAAGGATCCATATAGATGCTGCTTATTTTTCCATCTGGAACAGTCCATGTGGAATTTGGGTTGATAATTGAGAGCTGAATAAATAAACAACCTAAATAAAATAAAATAAAAGGGCTGTATGATGAACTGTTCTCTCTTTGCAAAGATGTGAATAAATGTGCCGACTGAGGCCCCGTCCACACGAAGTCAAACCCTGGCCTAAACGCACAAATTTTTCACCAAACCAGCCTCTCATCCACACGAAGCCGGCGTTTCGGGGGTCTGTAAACGATCTTTTTTTTATTCAGCCTTCAGAGTGGGAAGATTTTGAAACGCCGTTTTCGCGTTTCCATCTTTAAGCTCTAACCGCATTTTTTTTAACACGCATGCGTCATAGCGTCGCCTCTAAACACGCATGCGCGACACAGTATCACAACAACAATGGCGCCGTACTGTGTTGAATGGTTGCTGCTAATGCTACTCACCCTGCTGTCGGGCTTACAACAGATTCTTCTTCTTCTGGAATATCTCCAGGAAGAACAGAGCAATATCGACCACATAGTTCAGCACCTGAATCTGACTGAACCACGAAAATGGACCCGCAGGGCAACCATGTATAAATATTAGTGCGCATGCCCAACATTTCGTCGCCTATTTTTGCTTTGGCACCACAGCGCCACTTACAGGCCTGGCATACATTTTGCAGCGTTTTCATGCATTCGTGTGGACGATCACATTTATTTTACGTCTCCGACTTTACGACAAACGTTCTGGAAAATATTAGCGTTTCGTGTTCGTTTTGACTTCATGTGGACGGGGCCTGAGTGAAATCCATTGATCTCTGTTCATTTAACTAGGATGAATGGTTGAATACTTTTTAACCCTCCTGTGGCCCCTGGTCCAGTTCCAGGAGCAGCCTCCGTTCATCCTAACAGAGCACCCTGAAAACTGACCCACAAAGTTTTGCATAATATCTGCAACAAAATGCGGGCGGTTCAGAATCAGTGAAACAGGGCAGAGCCAATGCAGAGGGCAGATTTACTGTCCGTAGAGACTCTCACTAAAGAACAATGGTTGAAATGGATTTCATTTGCTTTTTCTTTATTGTGCTTGTTTTTGTTACTGTGTTTAATTCACTGTCTTTTCATTTTTTAGAAAATAAATATTTGGTTCTTTAAAACATACAGTGTTTGGTCTACTGTGAATAAGCAGCAGTTGCTATTGATTCTGAAATATTCATAATAAAACTTTGCAGAAACGAGGGAAAATTTATAATTAATTCACTATGAAAATGCCTTAGAAAATATACATACTAAAAAAAAAACATGGTTTGAGGACTGGATATGATTAATTACATTAAAGTAAATGTATCTAGGTACTACATAGTATGATTGGAAATTTTATTTTTATATACCAATGAATAAGAAAACAAAAATAAATAAATATGTTAATCAAACTTTAAAAGGAAATCTTTGTTTTAGCAAATACAATTTGCTGCGTTGTAATATAAAATATGAGACAAATTATTTTCAACGAAATACTATTTTCTAATTTTTTGTAAGAAAGCACAAGTTACTTCCTTGAACTTTCTTTTATTTTGGTAACATTGTTCCCTCAAACCTAACTTTGCATTTGCTGGGATCGAACCCGCGACCCTGGAGTCCAGCTCAAGGGGCTCCGGGCGGAAATTCTGTCCGTGTGGAGGAGAGTGTGACGGTATGAGCATGGAAGCTTTAAAACTCCATTACCCAGCATGCAACAGGGTTCAGGGGCATGTACGGAAGCCCCGCGAGAGGTGATGGTTGGCGAATGTGTGGCTGTAAAGTCAGGATGACGGCCAAAGCGGTGGAGTTCAATAGTGCCGAAATTCAAGATTGTAAGAAAAAAAAACGAAAAGATGGAAAGTGAAATTGCTCATCTTAAAACCATGAACACCGAGCTGACAAAGAAGGTCCAAGATTGTGAACGTAAGGCGGGACAATCAGAGCGCTATAAAAGAAGATGGAATCTGCGCATCAAAGGCTTAAAAGAGCGGAAGGACGAAGATACAAGACAGGAAGTCGCAAACCTCATCAGACAGATTATGCCACATTGGAAAGAAAAGATGGACTCTATCCTGGACACTGTACATCGTCTTGGCCCAAACAACACCAACCACCCACGGCAGATTATTGTACAGTTTTCAGGACGGGTCTTCAGGGACGAACTCTGGCGATCCACTAAACAATCTGCAGGGAGCTCAACATCCGTTTTGCTGAAGACCGAGAGGCACGGCTGGCCCTGTGGCCCAAAGTAGAGCAAGCACGGAAAGCTGGAATAAAGGCGGTATTTAAATATATGCCTTTATCAACGGTCAACGAGTTACTCCTTAGAGACACAACAGTTCTACACAACAGTTCTAACTTCAAATAACCTTACAGTTCAGGAGTTATGTTACCTACAGTTTAATTGTTCTCAGGTAAAACCCATTTAAATACTATTCAACCTTATTTTATTTATTTCTCTACTTTTTTTTTGTTATTGTATCAATTCCTTATGTCTAACTTGAAAAGTGAACTTTCACTAATGTCTGTTAATGCAAGAGGACTAAGATTTGACTAAAGGAAAAGTTTCTTTTTATTTTGTAAAGGGAAAAATGCTAATATAATATTCTTACAAGAAACTCACTCAAAACATGATGATAGCAACTTTTGGACTAAAAAGTGGGGAGATGAAGCTTATTTTTGTCATGGTTCTTCACGGTCAGCAGGGGTCGCTATTCTTCTAAAAAACTTCCAAGGTTACGTAATCTCAAGTAAAATGGATGAAAAAGGTCACTGGTTATTCCTCACTGTCTGTCTGGATAACTTAACTTTTATTTTGTTAAATATATATGGTTATAATAGTCCAAACCAGAACAAATTATTGCTAGAAGAAATAACCCTAAACTTAGACCACCTAAAATCACTTTACTCAACAAACAAGGTTGTAATTGGTGGTGATCTCAACCTTGTTCAAGATGAATATTATGATAAATGGCCTTCTAAACATAAATCAAGTTATCCAAACAAAATATTTAACAATTTTTGCAATGAACAAAATTTAGTAGATGTGTGGGGTCATCTTAACCCCAACTGTATTAAATTTTCATGGTTTAGTTCAAATAGCAAATCAAGACTTGATAACTGGTTATAACAAATGAATTATTAATCAATGACATCAACTCAGACATTTCTGCTGCACCGTTAACTGACCATAGTCTTATTTTCTTACAAATGAAACCTCAAAACCGGAAACCAGACGCAAATAAATATTGGAAATTTAACTACAGTCTTCTAAAAAATGACACCTACTGTCAAAAAATCTAAGAATTAATCCAGAATATAAAGCATTCTGAAGAATTAAATGACCCTGTTCAAAAATGGGAATTCCTAAAGTACAAGATCAGACAATTTTCTATCTCATTCAGCAAACAAATGAAAAAAGAACTCCAAAGAAAAGAACTTGATATTGTACAACAACTAAATATATATTGCAATAAACCCAACCCGTCAAGTGAAGATAAACAAAAAATACGAATCCTCCAAAATAAACTGGATGAAATGTATATTCAAAAGGCCAAAGGAGCCTTTATTAGATCAAGAGCGAAATGGATCGAGGAAGGAGAAAAAAACACGGCCTACTTTTGTAATTTGGAAGAAAGAAGACAACAAAAAAATTCTATCCAATCCTTAATAATAAACAATGCTGAAACCAACAATGAAAAATTTATATCAACAGAGATATTTAAATTTTATAGCAATTTATATACTTCCAGATTCTCGGAATCAAAATCCCACACCTTTCTTGATCAAATTGAAACATTTATTCCTAAAATACATGATAACTACAAAAAAATCTGTGACAACATTATTACAATAGAAGAACTTGATAAGGCTGTTAATCGTTTATCATTAAACAAAGCACTAGGTCCAAATGGACTTACTGGGAATTTTTATAAACACTTTTAGGAAGACATCAAAATATTACTGCATCAAGTTTTTACAGACATCTTTAAAAGTCATACTATACCTACCACAATGAAACAAGGAATTATTATATCTATCCCTAAACCAGACAGGGACCCCAGAATTATTGAAAATAGAAGACCCATTACACTCAGAAATTCAGATTATAAATTATTAACATACATATTTACCATACGTCTACAATCTGGAATCTCAAATATAATTACAGAATCTCAATCTGGCTTCCTAAAAGGAAGATCAATTCACAACAATATTAGACAGACTGGTTAAAGATCTAATTGAATATAGCAACATGATCCAAGATGGCGGCTTTATTCTTTTCCTTGACTTTTATAAGGCTTTTGACTCAGTGGAACACAAATTCTTATTCGCAGTTCTTGAACATTTAGGTTTTGGGGCAAACTTTGTTAACTTAATCAGAGGTCTGTATCAAGGCATTAATAGCTGTGTAATACTTCCTAAAGGCACCACAGCTAGATTTAACATTAATGTTGGAATTCCTCAAGGTTGTCCCATTTCACCATATCTGTTTAAGTTAGTTGCAGAAATGTTAGCAATCTATCTTAAAAACTGTGCAGATATTAAGAAATTAGACGTTTTCGGTACAGAATTAATCATTAGCCAGTTAGCAGATGACACCACCGTGTTCTTAAAAGATCACAAACAAGTTCCAATTGTAATTGATAAAATTAGACTTTTTTCAGAAGCTTCAGGACTAACGCTGAATATTAAAAAATGTGAACTTATAGCTATTCATGACACCCCTCTAAAACAAATATCCAACATTCCAATTAAATCTGAAATTAAATACTTGGGAACTATTGTAACCAAAAATCAAAATTCAACCTTAACTATTGAAAACAAAGTTAAAGAAAGTAAATCCAAACTTAACTCATGGCTCCAACGAGACCTCTCTATTTTAGGACGAATTTACTTATCCAAAATGGAATGCTTATCAAGGTTAATTTATTCAACTTATAGTACTGCCATCCCAAATAGCATAATCAAAACTATTAACCAAATGAACATGAACTTTATTTGGAGAAACAGGCCACACTACTTACGAAAAAGTCATATGGTCAAAGAAATTAAAGATGGCGGTCTGAAAGTAATAGACTTTGACTGTCTTAACGGAACCCTTAAGATTAACTGGTTGAAATCCTGGATTAAAAATTCTCATTTATTCTGGTATTGTGTTCCTAATTATATATTTGGCAAAATAGGAGGTCTAAAACTTGTACTCTTGGCTGATTACAATATACAGAAATTACCCATTAAACTATCAGAGTTCCATCAACAAGTATTACTCTACTGGAAAATGATATATGTTCATAACTACTCGACACACTCCTCTATCATATGGAATAATAGATTTACTCTAAATCGCAATAAGTCATTATTCTACAAAGATTGGATGGAGAAGAATATTTGGTCTATTATACACTTAATGGACACTAATGGTTACATATTAAATTACCGACAATTCTGTACAAAATATCAGTTCCTTCCTCCAAAAGATGAATTTACAAGATTACTGAACGCCTTGCCAAAACAATTTATTAATCAGATTCAAAATATAATAATATATAATCCAATTACCCCCAAACTACCCGATTTATCTATTAATGGCATATCAATCACTGATCAAACATTCCATAACCACACAATGAGAAACTGTCTAAATGAAACTTTGTTCCCTGGGAAAATAAATAAAAATAACATTCTTTGCAAATTTGAACAAAAATCAATTGAAATACTAAGAACTTTTTTTTTAACTTCCCATACAACCAAAAGCTAAAGAAACTCACTTTAAAATTTTAAATGCCATCTACCCCTCAAAAGAACTACTAAGAGTTCGCTTTAATATTGAGGACAATAAATGCTGATTCTGTGAAAGTGATGTAGAAACTATAGACCATGTCTTCTATGAATGCAGTCAGACTAAAACATTTTGGAATTGCTTAGAAAGATGAAATTCACTCCCTAACTCTATCTCTACAGATATGGTCGTTTTTGGAATACGATTGAAAGACAAAACAATAGAACTCTGTTGTAACCTAATTTTATGTTTAGCAAAATTCTATATTCATAAACAGAGAGTCTTGAGATCATCCCCAATCTTTAGTATTTTTTATCTGAATTTAAGTTATATTTGACATCCTTTGAATGTATCGAATCTTACAAATATCTCACTGAAATACTAATGGAACTGCCCACTGATGTACATTAATCCTAGCATATAAATCCCCTTGTCTTTATATTATTTATTGTATCATTCTTTATTTTGCTCATCAAAGTTACTTTGTATTTTCATTCTGAAATCTGCCTCTACTGTGCCTTCCATAGTATTAGAATTCTAGTGTTCTTATTGCCTAACTTGTTTGTACCCACTTTGTTTAAATAAAGTACATAAAAAAAAAGTTAGGATGACGGAGCTAAAACATATAAATAAAAATACCGACGCAGTGAACACTTCTCCTCTTCTTATTATAAAATAAAAAGGAAAACACAGAGAGAGGAGATAACCATAAACCACTCAGACTCTAACAGCTGCAATGACCGAACATGAAGCAGACTTTAGCCTTTAATAGATCCCACTATCAACCGGAAGTTAGCTTTAGCTTAGCATGTTGATCTCCTCTAAGCAGTTTTCCAATCAGATGAGGCTAAAATCCACAGTGTGCATCATCAGGGAATCGTTTCTATCAGGTGTTTCCTACCTATCCGGTGTAAGATGATCTGGGGGATCCTGGTGAAATCCAGCAGTAGATGTTGATCGTCCATCTTTTCCTCCGAATTGACCAAACTCCCTTTAAACTCCGTGAATGTTTCTTCAGCAGGAGTTAACTGCTCGGTGATAAACTCTCCTTGAAGCTGGACTGAAGACATTCTCACTGCAAACACTCCCAGATTATCAGCCTCTCTACAATGACTCCACACACAAGCTAAGCTAATGCTGCTAGCCTCATGGTGGGTTTTGTTCTTCCATCATGGCGGACGACAAACTAACTATTAAAGCGCATTACCGCGCCAGCTGGACTGGAGTGTCAACTATTTTCTCTGAAATATTTCTCAAATCCATGAAGATTTGATCTTTTATTTTAATTTATAGCTGAAACATTTTCAATAATAAATTATCCTTTGATCCATAGTTTCTCTAAACTGTCTCAATTCAGTTTTATAACCAATAAAATCCATAAACACATGCTGTCCAGTTTCAGGCAGGTTGCTACTTTCACATAAACCTGCTGCATGTTTACCAGTTATTTGAAGTGAATTATTCAAACCTGTTTGACCAATTCTGCATCATGAAATTATTGATTCTATTCTCCTGTTTCTTCCTGCTTTCCTTTTATCTCCACATTTTTCTGAATTTTATATCAGTTTCCTCTTTATCACTTATGTCCCAGTTTTCCTGACATATTTCTAACATGATTATTATTATTATTTTACATTCAATCTTGACTAAAGGATTTTCTAGATCAACATTTTTAGATTTTAGTTCCTGTTTAGCTCAAAGATCAACCCCTTTGTTTCCCTCCTCTCCAACATGAGCTGAACCCAAACAAATTCTACTGTTATTTTCTTTACATGTAGTTTGTTCAGAGGATGATAAATACCATCAATAATATCTTTACTTTTTCAATGATTTGATTCAATCCTTAATAAAGCTGCTATACTATCAGACACTATCACATTATTGTGATTATTCTGTTTTTAATCCAGTTTAAACTTAAAGGTTTTCTAAAGAGCATAAAGAGAACAGCCCATTTCATTCTCTGCTTCTTTAAATGCATCATTTATCATAACTGAAAATAATAAAGGACTTATTATTCTTCCTTGGAGTCCCATTTTCTAAACCATATTTCCCTGAATAATCTCACCAACTCTTCCCTGTATTACCTGCTCTGTTAAAAAGTGATCTAACCAGTGATAGATTCTATTTTCCTCAGTTGAATCATTAATGCTTCTTTCCACATCATATCATGAGCCTTTTCTGTATCTAGAAAGAACGCCAAAACACTTTCTTTATTAACTTTAGCTTTCATTCCCTCATGCTGTAAACATATTGCAGGGTCCATAGTGTTCCTCCCTCTCCTAAAACCACTTTGATGCTTAGATAAATATCCATTGGATTCAATAAAAAGGTTCGTCTTTCATGAAGCATTTTCTCCATGATTTTACTGCAGCATGATGTTGGACCAACCGGCCTATAATGTTCTGGTCTTGAACAATCCTTGCCAGGTTCTGGTGTTGGAACCACTGTAGCCTCTTTCCAACTCTGGGCTAGTTTTCCACGTTCCCATATTCTGTTAAATAATCTAATAAAAGGATCTTTGATGCTCACTAAGTTTACTCATCATTATATAACATATTTGATTGTTCTCAGATATTGACGTCTTAATTCTCCTCAGGGTTTGTTTTAATTCCTCTATTGAAAAAAGGTAAATTAATCAAACAGTTTTCTTCTTTATTCATCGTCTCCTCTTTCTCTAATAAGTCAAACAGCAACAGAGCAGATGAAGCTACCGACACAATTAAAAAGCAGAGAGAAGATAAAGTAATGGGTTGAACTAACAAATACTTAAGAGTGGGAAAATAAAGATAGAATGAAGCAGAATGATGAAAAGTGGTCCCTATGTCCTCCAGCAGCCTAAACATATAGCAGCATAAATGTAGAAAATAGCTCAGGATAAACTAACTATTTGGGATGAGGTATGAGAAAGGTAGAGCCAGCGACCAAGCAAACATCAATGTTTTAACTATAAGCTTTAACAATAAGGAAAGTTTGAAGCCTAGCATTAAAGTCACAGTGTCTGTCTTATGATTTTGAGGTTTTTTTTTTCCGAAATAACATAAAAGTTGTATGAATGTGCTTTGTATCTACTTCAGGTGTATTATACTTCAGAAAATCTGTCACTCTATTCTAATAATTTTGTTTACATTTCAGACCATGGAGTCAAAAATGTTGGCATGAGGCTGTGGGAAAGGAAGTTTGCTGTCAGGGAAAAGTATTCATAACCGAGGTATTTTAATCTTTTATAAAAGTTTTATCAGATAATTAGAATTTTCTGATAAAACTTTTACTCATCCTTTGTTTCATGAGTAAAAGTTGGTGTGTGGACGCACCTGTCTGATGTTATCATGCATAGATCGTTTGGACATAAAACCTGTCTGTGTTTCAGAAATAACATCATTAAGACCAGTCTTGAATCTATTTCTATAGATATACGTCAATAGTTTATAATCAGAGTTCAGAAGGGTGATTGGTTGGTAGTTGTCTAGAACCTTGTTGTCTTCCTGGTTTGGGTATAAGGGTGATAACGCCCTGCTTCATGGTGTGTGGACGTGAATTATTGATAAGATCTCTTTAAAAAACTGGAATATAAATTCTCTGAGATAATCCCAGAAATTCATTTCATTATATTTATATAGAGCCAATTCACAACACAAGTCATCTGAAGGTACTTTGCTTCTTTTGCAAAGCCTTTGAGAGGTTGGAGCATCAGTTTCTTTTCAAAGTTTTACACTTTGGGCCAAACAAGGATGAGAATGGCTGATGTATAGTGAGATTCCGTCTGTCAGTTGGGTAGGTGGGTGTTTCTGCTGGTGGGTGTTAACGTACAGCACACACAGAGAGATGGAGAGTGAGGAGGACTCCAGCAGCAAAACAGCGTTTTCCTCATGGAAATACCGGTGTTACGCCGAGCTGCGTTTCCCCATCAGATACGGTTTCCCCTGCATCTCCGCACAGCGCAGGCGGCACGATTCACCGCGCAAGCGACAGGAAACGCGCATGCTCGCTAAAGGCGTGTAACAGTCGCCCTGTGCTCGCGCCACAGGAGAACTATGGAGAGCGTGAACGATCAAATGAAAGGGAGAAATCTGGATGGATGGATGGATGGATGGATGATGGATGATGGAAGGATGGATGATGGATGGATGGATGGATGGATGGATGATGGATGGATGGATGGATGGATGGATGGATGGATGGATGGATGGATGGATGGATGGATGGATGATGGATGGATGGATGATGGATGGATGGATGGATGGATGATGGATGGATGGATGGATGGATGATGGAAGGATGGATGGATGGATGGATGATGGATGGATGGATGAATGGATGATGGATGGATGGATGGATGGATGGATGGATGGATGGATGATGGATGGATGGATGGATGGATGGATGATGGATGGATGGATGATGGATGGATGGATGGATGGATGATGGATGGATGGATGGATGGATGATGGAAGGATGGATGATGGAAGGATGGATGATGGATGGATGGATGATGGAAGGATGGATGATGGAAGGATGGATGATGGATGGATGGATGATGGATGGATGGATGGATGGATGGATACTCTGCCTTTTCAACCTACTGTATTTTCTATTTTAAACATTATTTGATGGCCTTTGTGGCAGGGATGGAGATCCATATTTTATGTCACAGAGTATAGATCTAGATAGATAGATGGATAGATAGATGTTGCAGTATCTATCTATCTATCTATCTATCTATCTATCTATCTATCTATCTATCTATCTATCTATCTATCTATCTATCTATCTATCTATCTATCTATCTATCTATCTCCAATACTGTTCAGTCCGATTATCTCTCTCTCACTCTGTGTTGTTCCTCTAATATAGGCCGGGGCCTTTATTTCACTCAGGTGCATCTTGGTCCAGGCCATTACTGGAAGGAGGCCAGAATTAGAGGCAGGCCTCTATTTCTATTTCATCAAAACAGACGACCAGTGGAATGAATCAAAAGGAGACTTTGTGTCTCTTTGAACCTTTAAAATACTAGGTTATTTTATTCAAAAAGCACAATTACCATAACGGTATACAGAACATTATTCAGACATCCTCCCACAGCTGCAATTCTTCTGCACGGCAATATGGAAAAAAAAAAGACACAGAATGGAATCTTGGCCAAATGAACTTGCGCTTGCGAAACAAAGTATTAAAAAAGAATAATGGAAACTGTTCTGCCATCACAGCGAAATTTTATTTGAGGCAGGCTAAGTGGAAGTAGGCTACCAGTATCATATATTTCAAGGGAAATTCAGAACAACGAAGGCCAACGAAATTCTGTCATTTTAATGCTGCCTGGTTACCTCCAGACCTACAGCTAATCACATTTGTCTTTCAGATCAGAACGATTGTGTAAAGGCCACTACGATCTCTGTGTAAGGATGGGACCTCCCATGCTAATGGCTTGGATTAATTAGCAAACATTGCCCCGCTGTGGTACTGGTATGTTACTGTCACAAGTTGTTGAGGACTGCCCAGGAACATTTTTAGTTCTAATTATAGTCCCGGCCTATATACCAGTCCAGCCATTATTTACCTCCGCCGTCAGCGAGACCGGCCATTGTTAGAGGCCCGGTCGCTAATGGAATACAGGCCAATATTAGAGGATTTACGGTACACACACTCGATTGAACTCTGCCATGCTCCTTGATGTGATGACAATTTCACAATCAGAGTCTGAGGTATCATCCTCTGCCATATAAAAAAAGCAGATCATGTAGATACTGCAGAAGAACAAATTTTTTGATGAAAACAAGTAAATATATAGAAACATCCACTTACCTCCTTTAAAATGTGTTTCAACACAAGTGTAAAATGTAATTCTGGAATCTAATTTTCCTAGTTCTTTTTTATAGTCAGACAATTTAAAGGGTCTTTCTGATCCAGCGGGCATCTCTAGGCTAACTTATGCTGCTCAGGCTTTAGATCTTGATAAAGGCACTGAAAAGGACATTAATACAGACAGAGGCTGAGACTCCATTCCTCTTCATCTCCTTCTCTGACTCCCATGGACTCTTCTGTTGGCAAAATATGTCTGACCTCGTCTCTTCGTAAGAACAATAAGTCAATCAGATCCCTCTTTCAGAGAGAGGTGGCATCTGTTCCTGTTGTTGTTCCATATTGGAACCGATTTGTGACAGATTTGTCCTGGAAACATACTTGGCTGTTATTTGTAGAATGTATATATGTATACATAGATATGCAGACATGACACTCCCCAACACACATGTTTGTCTTTTCTCCTGATTATATTTATTATTTGTAACATATCCCCAGGCATATTTGGTTATTTATTTGTTTTATATTTTATTGTTGACTTTTAATGTAAAAAAATAATAATAAAAAAATCAAGGGTGACCCGGATGTAGATGTAGGTGCGCATGCGCAATGAGCTGCTGGTCGGGATCGGGTAGCATTAGCAGCATTAGCTTAGCTTGTGTGTGGAGTCATTGTAGAGAGGCTGATAATCTGGGAGGGTTTTGCAGTGAGAATGTCTTCAGTCCAGCTTCAAGGAGAGTTTATCACCGAGCAGTTAACTCCTGCTGAAGAAACATTCACGGAGTTTAAAGGGAGTTTGGTCAATTCGGAGGAAAAGATGGACGATCAACATCTACTGCTGGATTTCACCAGGATCCCCCAGATCATCTTACACCGGATAGGTAGGAAACACCTGATAGAAACGATTCCCTGATGATGCACACTGTGGATTTTAGCCTCATCTGACTGGAAAACTGCTTAGAGGAGATCAACATGCTAAGCTAAAGCTAACTTCTGGTCGGCGGCCATCTTACTGCGGTCAGCTCGCTCACTTCCAGCATTGGGTTTTAATGACTGCGGTCTAGTTAGTCATTTTCTCCGGTTAAACCTCTTCTTCGCTCCGAGTTCACTGCAATCACAGAAAGCCGTCTCTACCATAGAGATAATTTTAGAGTAGACCCCGCATTGACTGTCTCTGCGCAGACATTACGGGCGCCATCTTGGGGAGGTGGGGAGATTAAACTGTTCTAATTCCTGGGCTGCATCCTCCAAGGACGCGGTCTACCTAGACTGGATCCTTCGAAATCCTTGAAAATAAGGAGACCGGAAGAGTTTTGGCTGTGAATTCAAACAGGTCTACCCTTTGGCAGGTTTTACCGCCGTATGCTCTGTTGCTTAGCAACCGTGACGGTTGACACACAAAGCAGGAAAAGAATGAAAACCGAAGTTTATTTATTTCTTTTTTATTGTAAAATGAACAAGGACTACATTAACAAGAATCCAGAGTGGAGTAAAGGTTCCAACCACCGGGAGCAGGAACAAATAAAATCAAATGTAATGATAGAAACCTTAATCTGTCCTTAAATTCCAGCCAAACCCATTTACACAGTAACAGATTAAAACCTTTACATAAATCAAACATTACTGCCACATATCTGACTCTATAACCATTAAAACAACTATTTTTCATTAATCTCAGACGGAACTATTAAATGACTTGTATTATATTAAACTGAACTTCCAATTTTCACCACTGTTCGGCGCCAAGTAACCTTTACTCTGATCACAGCTTGCTTGGTCTCGCAATGAATCCTGGGATATCCAAGAATACCGAGGATACATCAGACCCGTCCTTCAAATTGGGAAAAAAGAAGGACGCATTTTAAGGCCGCATAACGAGGACTCTTGGAATCCGACCAGACCTCGGCGCGGCGCTATGACGTCCTTCGAATCTGGCCTTCTAAGGACGCGTCACAGGTTTTCGAACAGAGCATATAGCACAGATGTTAGGAGAGATGAGGTGGCTGCATGGTTGCCTGATTAAAACGAACAAACAGGTCAGAATAAATGTCCTCATTTCAGGCCTCAGATCTATCAAACACGTGTTTGATGGATGTGAATAATGGGAAATATTGTGGGAAACTGAAGTGTTGTGATGAAAACCTCATTGTGAGCAGACAGCATCTAAAAGCATCTGAGTCTGCAGAGTCCTGAAAGTTGGGATCCAGGAGGATCTGGAAGAATATGGACTGTAAAACACTCCAACAGCTGGGATGACGTTTAAATCCATTAATTAAGATTACAGTACTTTAGATTGGGATTTCTAATTATCCTTCATTGCTTCATGTGGCTGTTATGACACTGCCATGGTCTGTAACCATGTTCATAAAGTTACCTGTGATGTCATATTCCCTTCTATCAGTGGAGCTGCGTTATTAGATTTGCTTCCAGAGAAACTTTCAATCATGAAGGGTTTAGATTTACAGGCAGTTTGAAAGTTTCTACTGTGAGCCTATATACTGCATGCTTCCCTGCACAATGTGAAAGAAGAACTCATTAGGAAATGTTTAGTAGTAAGGAAATGTGTGTCTATTCCTACTAATAGTTGAACCTTATCTTGTCCAACTCAATCAATGGTATTAAAAAGATAGAAACAGACCACGGTGGTTTTGAACCACAACCTTCTCTGTTCTCAGCAATTCCTCGTACTTATTGAGCTGTTAGGATTGTTTTTATGGTTCAGGTATTTGCCTCATAACACCTGCCTGTTAATGGAAAGACTTGTGTTGTTCTAAGCTATTTTTCTAATTAGAAATAGATCAGGGAATGTAATGGCAGCACAGAGAGAGTGGATCATTCCTCACAGAGAGAGATATCTCTCACTGCGCCTCAGAATGGCCTTGATCTTAAAACACTGTATTATGTTCCTATGGCTGTAGCAGGGATGTCTCCTCATTGACAGAAGTGGATGATGTGATGATGTGTCAGGCTGCGATGCTGAAGTTCTATAAAATGATTCTCTAAATGTTTATCTGTGCTGCTGACTCTGATGAAGCAAACCTGGTGGTACCGTCCAATCATTGCAGCCTCTCTGGTCTGAATAAGATTACAATTCTGTAAAAGTAGTTTTCGTGTTTTCTAGTAATTTAGACCATAAATGTTATAAAGTGATATTTGAAGTGTTTGTTCAGAGTGATCTCTGGTCAGGAAAGAATCAGGAGAGAAAGATTAAAGATGTAAACACAGAGCTTCCTGTTCCAGCTCACATTCTAGACTAATAACTCTGGATCACCTTCATGGTTTTAGCTGTTTACTGTTACTGATCTGTGTTTCCTTCAGTGGATCTAGATTAGCTGGTGACATACATTTTCAAAACCCATTGATGATGTAAATTATGCTTTAGATTGCAGAATGTGAGAGATTTATTTCCTTGTTTCTCTTTTCAACAGAGTTGGTCACCTTGATACGAAATGATCAGAAAATAGCTTCTGCTGGTGAAGATTCTCAGTCATCCACAGTCATTCCAAAAAAGCTGCTAAGAGTTAAACTAACCAAATACATTTATTTTTATCAGTGAGTTTGGAACTTCTATTTATCACAGTGGTTGTATGGAAACAGCCTGGAGGCTCTCTGGTGCTTTTTGGGTGGTTGAACACAGCAGAACAACTATAAAACATTTAAACCCATTATTTACACAGCAGCATTATGATCAGGCAACAACACAGCCGCCTCTCTGCCAAAACACACCTGTTTTGCAGATCCCATTAGTAGAGCTTGGTGATATATATTTTATTTATTTATTTTTTTTCCAGAATGTTCAATTTCCATTTTATATCACGATATAAACAAAATCACTTTTTTGTATTTTTTCTTTTATTTTCTGGACTACAAATGTAGTAAATAAAAATAGTTAACAAGCTTTTAGGTTTCAAAAACATGAAGTGCATAGAGCGTGTGCTGCAGTGAACAAAAAGAAGTGCTATACTGTTTCTCACAAGTTGTGATTAAGGAAGACGAGCGTGTGCACCATCTCAGGTTTTAAAGCTGTCCTGTGGCAGCTCACAATGTTCCTCCCCTGAGATAAATACCCTCAGAGGATGTGCCGGTTGCAGGGATGTACAAGTGGCGCTTTGCAAGGCCATCGAGTCTTGGGAAGTTCCTTTCATTCACCTTCCACCATTGCAGTGGGTCCATCTCGCTGTCTGCATCTGCTGCTATCAAGTAGTTTTTAAGTTCCCGCTCAGCTCTCTCTCTGTCATTGTGTTCTGGGCTGGATTCTGATTCCTTAAAAAAGCTGCCCAAGGACTTTTGTTGTTTCTTCAGGGGAGCTTCTCCTGCCTCTGCTTGTTCTGAGGCTGCTTCCTCTGTTCTGGCTGAAGTGGAGCAGTCCTCTAACATCTCAGTCACTGCTCTCATTTTGTTGGCATGAATGTTTTCTGGCTTAATGTATTGTGTCTTGAAACATGGCTCTAACAAGTGGCAACATCAACATGTTCTCAGGTACCGTATTTTCACGACTATAAGGCGCACATAAACGTCTTTTTTCCCCTCAAAATGTGCGGTGCGCCCTATGTGTGTTGTTACTGCGGACTTTTGAGACCACCTCATTGAGGAGATGATGAAAGAGTGGCTGAATGTAAGGAGACCAGGTGTTTTTTCCACGCATCACCATCGCTGTTAATCTGTGACTCCATGCGTGCCCATCTCACAGCCGATGTGAAAAACAAGGTGAAACAAATGAACGCTGTGCTTGCTGTTATTCAACCGCTCGACATCGGTGTGAACCGGACGCAGCAGGCGCAGCAGAAGCGGCGAGTTTACGTGCAAAGTCAATGGTTGACGCGCAGCGCGTTTTGAGCAGCAGGTGCAGCGCGTCGGGAGCGTTTAAGCATCTGACGCGCCGCCAACGCGCTGCTGCTGCTCGAGATGGAAAAATTGAAGTTTTGCTGCTGGAAGCGCCGCATCAACCAATCAGAGAAGCTGATCTGGGAGCTGACAGCGAGACAGACACATCGCTGATGATACAGAGCGCTGTGATCGCTCCTCTGAAACAGTTTATTGACGCCTAAATTAACTTAACCTGCCGACAGAATATGTTCGATTTTATTATCCAGTTTTCAGGTGGATTTTCCCACTTAAAAACATATTAAAACTACTTTATTTCCACTGATCACAGCAAATATAGCTGCAAGGTGTACAAAGTATTAATCAAACCTGGGAGCTGACAGCGAGACAGACACATCGCTCTGATGACACATGATATTAAGGCAAATGAAAAGGGCTGGATGGATGAGGAGATGATGAAAGCGTGGTTGAGGCAGGTGTATGTGAGGAGACCAGGTGTTTTTTTCCACGCATCACCATCGCTGTTAATCTGTGACTGCGTGCCCATCTCACAGCCGATGTGGAAAAAAAGGTGAATCAAATGAACGCCGTTATCCCGGGGGTCTGACAAAGGAACTTCAACCGCTCGACATCGGTGTGAACCGGTGTCGAGGAGCCGCCCGGCACGGAAAGTGACTCTGACAGCGAAGAAGGGAAATTGGCATGTCTGATTTAGCACAGCTGTTTAATTCAGAAACAGAGGATGATGACTTTGATGGGTTTGATTAATACTTTGTAATAAATACTTGAATAAAGCACAATCATACTCAGTTTTGCTCCCGCTCTATTTTTCTACCTGAAAACTTAATTCAGCAGCATCCTCTGGGCCGGGTCTCCTCCGGTTTCACCGCGGCGGCTGGCAGGTGTTTTTCATGTAAATAATCTAAATCTTGCAGCTATATTTGCTGTGATCAGTGGGAATAAAGTAGTTTTAATATGTTTTTAAGTGAGAAAGTCCACCTGAAAACTTAATCATAACAGTCAGTTCATCCAGATTATCATCCTGCCTATACTATTTCTGCCGGAGGCGCTCAGACCCCCACATACCAGCGGTGCACCGACAGCAGGAATCCCTTCAACAGCAGCCTCTGGGCCGGGTCGCCTCCGGGATCACCACAGCGGCTGGCAGGTGTTTTACATCTAAATCACAGCGCCCTGTCATCAGCGATGTGTCTGTGTTCTATTAATACTTTGTAATAAATACATGAATAAAGCACAGTCCTACTCAGTTTTGCTCCCGCTCTATTTTTAAATATGCAGTAGAGGTATTTAAACGTAGCAGAGGACATGTACCTGTATATAAAAAATGCGCCCTATAGTCCGGTGCGCCTTATGTGTGTGTTAAATACAGTAATGGCACACATAGCTGAGACTGCGCCTTTTAGTACGGTGCGCCTTATTGTCGGGAAAATACAGTAGAAGCATCAGCATCTAGCTGTGTTTTATCGTCGATGGCTTTAGAATCTGTCCTGAAAAGGGGCAGCATGGGCTTCAGATATGACACACTCACATCATTTTCACTGGCGAGTGAATCGGTGAGTTCCAGTAGTGGATTCAGGGCCAGATTCCAGAACATCTATATCTTCCCATGTAGGAACCAGTTTTCTCATCTTTTTGTCTGCTCCCAAGACCTGAGGGATGGCTTTCTGCTGCTCCAGCATCCTCTCCACCATCTGCTGATGTGAGCGCCACCTAGTAGGTGACTCAGTCACTAACTTGTGTCACTTCCGGTTTTCTCTGGGAATAAGAAACCAGTATAAATATTTACAATGCAGAATGTTTCACATGAGGGCTGCTCAGTAGAGCAGTGGGCAGCACTGCTGCCTTGCAGCAAGAAGATTCTGGGTTCGATTCCCGGCCCGGTGTCTTTCTGCATGGAGTTTGCATGTTCTCCCTGAGCATGCGTGGGTTCTCTCTGGGTACTCCGGCTGCCTCCCACAGTTAGGTTAATGATTAGTTTACATGGTAGCCTAGTCCTACAATCTTTTAATTACCACAAGCTGGTGGGGTACTATTCCCACCCAGATAGGGTATTCTATTTATTTATTTGTTATATTTATTTTGGTCACTTTTCTGGTCACTTTAGTTTATTCTTTGTCAGTATTTAATAACATAACTCAGGTCTTTTAAGTTATTTTTCTTTAAAACAATTCTGTTATGGTTAAAAAAGTTGGTTAAATAAATATTTCATTGGAAGTCTGTGTTTGTGTTCTTTATTAAAATTAAATCATTTAGCAATATTATAAAAAGTCCAGGCAGAGCTGCACATAAAATATGGTTTCAAATCTTTTCAATAATTATCGATATCGATCAATATGCATTTTTTTTATCGATGAGCTTTTTTTCTATATCGTCCAGCCCTAATATGTATGTGTTTATATATTAGGGGTGGAACACTATTAGGGATTGTTACACCGAAATCCGAAATCTCTAACATCTCCAAGGGACTCAGAGGGGAGCGGACGGGAGCCACAGTGGGGGCTGTAGGCTTTGCTTTGTGCAGCCGGTCTGAGCGCAGCGGGGGTTGCTGACGGAGTGTATGTGGGATTTCTGGGTTAGCCTGACATGTTGGTCGTGTTGCACAATGCTTGCACACTGTTGCACTTTTATCCACAACTTTCTTTCCGCCGTCATCGTAGGTCACTCTGTAAAGGACCCAGATATTTGTTATAACTAATATTTTTTTATATGCTTTTGTTCATATATTGTTATTTGTTTTTATGCCTAATGTTCCTGATTCCTCTGTTTAAAGCGATACATTTTGGATTAATAGTGAATTTCGGCAAAAAGGGTTTACGTGCCTTTATTTTGAAGGGTTGATTTCTATTTCCGGTTCAACGAAAAGAAGCACTGCGTGCCTACATCCTTACCAGATGGTTTTGTTGCTTGTTAAAGGACGGGTTTCCATTCACATTTTTATATGGCATCTAGCTGGAAGGCGAACAGCTCTTACGGTGTGTCTATGGTGTATTTCTATTTCTGATGAATAAATGGGTTGGAATACCCCACCATAGTCCATCAGTTATCATCATTGAGTGCGTCGTCTTAATAAAGTCTGGCTAGACTGCTACACACTCTAAATGCAAAGCGGTCCCATACAGCAGACCTATAAAGTGCTGCTGGTTCGTCTTCCAACTCCTGTTCTTTCCCACTCGCCATTCCCACACAATTCTCCACAACAACGGATTTTCTTCCCTGCTACACCCGGCTACGCTGCTTCGCTTCTTCTTCTTCTTGTTTACTACTGGTGGTTGGCTTTGGTCGCAGTACCGCCACCTTCTGCTCTGGAGTGTAAACGCTTCGCCTATGAGAAAAAGGAGCAGCGCATGAACCGAACGAAACACACGCAAACCGAACCGAGACAGTAGAACCGAATGGTTCGGACGGCTTTCATAAACCATTCCATATATATATATATATATATATGTATATATATATATATATATATATATATATATATATATATATATATATATATTTTTTTTTTTTATTTTTTTTTGTATGATTATAAAGTTAATGTTTGTACATATGAAACATTGGAGAAAATGAGATGCTTCACTCTGTTTACTGCAAACTGTCATGCAATGGTGGTGGAAAATTACTGATGTTTGTGCGAGGCTAATCACAGTTAGATGACCACTCTGTTCTGTGATTCAATCAGAGGAGCATTTTGTCCTATGACCTGATCAGCTGCCTTGTCAGAAGAACACTCTATTTTGTAACCCAGCCCATGTGTTATGATCTGCTAATAAAAAGGCTTCTGCAGAGGAAGTCCGTCAGAGAGCAGTGAGCTGAATGTAACTCTCTCATTCTGCAGAAGCTGTTAAAAATCCCTCCTCTGTGTAGACTCAGTTCCTCTTTTACGAACCTACATTTTCGAACCTAACAATCACCTCATCATCCAGGCCTTGCAGACCTTCCTACCTCCAGTACAGTCTAGTCTTATCAACAACAGAATACTTCTTGCACTGATCTATTTATAACTGTACTCACTTAATTTTATGATTGAAAATATTTTTACAGGAAGAAAAATACCATATCCTTCTTGCCCTGCTCATTGTTACATTTTTAACAAAAAATGAGAAAGCTACTCCAGATGGCTATGTCATTTAGGCCTGTTTTTCTCTTTCCTACCATAATGCTTCTTTTTAATACAATAGAAATTTCACTAGAAAATTATTTAACATCTGCTTTGCCTCCGACGCATTCAGCTGGGATATATCTCTTCCAGGAAGACGTGTACAGGAAGCGCTACTGCGGCTAGCTTGTTTCGTGACTTCCGCAATTGCCAGACACTCACTGTGGTACTGGATATAAATGCTTTACTTTCTTTAATTATTCTTTTTGGCAAACAAATTTAGGCCAGAATTAACTTCATATCTTCAGGTTGCTTTACTGCTCCACTCGCTCCTAAAAATCAAGGACAGAGGTTGGTGCTTTTATGTGAAGTGTCCTTTATTTAACCACCAATAGAAAGTCTTTCTGCTGTTTGTCTTTCCAGACTGCCTGCAGGATTATGTTGGAAAAGAGGAGGATTTCTCTGACCAGCAGCTCTATGAACAGGAGAGGAATTCCAGTTTGGACCAAGAGGAAGCAGAACCTCTGCAGATAAAAGAAGAGCAGCAAAAGACAGAACGTCCTTGGAGAAAAGGGGAAACCATGGAGCTCCCCATTAGTGAGCATGAAGAGCAGCTTGTTCTTAAGCTGGAGCCTGAAGATATGGGAGAGAAACCAGGTTTGACATGTGGACAAAACTTTCTAAAAAAAGAAAATGTAATGGTTCACATGAGGTCTCACACAGGTCAGAAGATTTATGAATGTCTGTCCTGTGGAAAAAGCTTCACTAAGAAATCTAATCTTGATACACACATCAGAATTCACACAGGTGAGAAGCCTTTTCCCTGTGCAATTTGTGGCAAACGGTTTACTCTAAAAAGTCATTTGACTTCTCACCTTAGATTTCACACAGGTGAGAAGCCTTTTGAATGTCTGTCCTGTGGTAAAAGGTTCACCTCTAAGTCTAATCTTAATAATCACATCAGAATTCATACAGATGAGAGACCTTTTTTATGCATAATTTGTGGCAAAAGTTTCATTAGAAAGAGTAATTTGACTAAACACATGAGAAGTCATACAGGGGAGAAGCCTTTTGTATGTCTATCCTGTGGAAAAAGCTTCTATCAGAAATATGATCTTGAAAGACACATCAGAATTCACACTGGTGAGAAGCCTTTTGAATGTCTGTCATGTGGAAAAATGTTCACCACTAAGTCTGATCTTAATTATCACATCAAAATTCATACAGATGAGAAACTTTTTTTATGCACGATTTGTGGCAAAAGTTTCATTAGAAACCCTGATTTGACTAAACACATGAAAATTCATACAGGGGAGAAGCCTTTGGAATGTCTGTCCTGTGGAAAATGCTTCTATCAGAAATATAATCTTGAAAGACACATCAGAATCCACACAGGTGAGAAGCCTTTTGAATGTCTGTCCTGTGGAACACGGTTCACCTCTAAGTATGATCTTAATAATCACATCAAAATTCATACAGATGAAAAGCCGTTTTTATGCATGATTTGTGGCAAACGTTTCATTAGTAACCCTAATTTGACTAAACACATGAAAATTCATACGGGTGAAAAGCCATTGGGATGTCTGTCCTGTGGAAAAAGCTTCAATCAGAAATATGATCTTGAAAGACACATCCGAATTCACACAGGTGAGAAGCCTTTTTCCTGTACAATTTGTAGCAAGAATTTTACTGTAAAAAGTAGATTGACTATTCACATGAGAATTCACACAGGGGTGGAATCTTTTGAATGTCTGTCCTGTGGGAAAACCTTCACTCAGAAATCTTATCTTCAGACACATCAGAATTCACACAGGTGAGAAGCCTTTTTCTGCACGATTTGTGGCAAACATTTTCTAAACAAAGTAGTTTGAGTAGACACATGAGAATTTTCCAACTTTTTCCTGTAATGAAGGGAAAAAACATAATAAAGTTCAATGACAACGTCTTGGTTACAGATGAAAGGTCAGTAAAGGTTAGTGAAGGTCCAGAGACATTTTTTATCATAATCTGTTACTTTCAACAGAATTTAACACTGAAATAAAACAAGTTGTTTATGCATCAATGTTATACATTGAGATTTTGAATAAAAAACATTCAAATAAAATGGAATTTTTTTTACATTTTAAAATCAACAGTGTTTTTTTAAGTAGAGAACACAAATCATTCAGTTTGGTACAATTTCTGGATTGACATTTTATAAAACACCTGAACTGAGAGTTTATTTTCTTTTTTCTGTCTTAATGAAAGCAGTGGGCTTTAGGCTGCCCTGCAAGGCTTTAAAACTGGGTTTGAATGGAGTTTAAGCCATGGTCTGATCGACACAGCTCATAGGCTAATTTGTATTACATGTAGCCTGGACCAGGAAGCTCTGGAGGGCTTCACCATATTAACAGAAGTAGTGCGCATAAAATTAGACACTGTCGGTGGACAAAATGCTGTCATTTATAAATGTTGGGTCCGGATCAGGACCACGGTCCGCTAATCCGTGACCTCTACCATACAACAAGCAACTGAGAAGTTAAAGATGTTTAAATTGAAAAAAGCCAGATGGACCCTTACTGTGCCATTTTGGCATGGCTTTTTCTGAATGAATTTATTCATAAAAAAAAGTGATAAGCTATCCGTTTGATATATTCCAGAATTTATTCAGATGAATATAAAAGCAAAGCTAGGACAGATTTAATGTGCTTTGCTCAGTTTTTATGATGTTTTTGGAGGATTTTTTAAAGGTCGGCTGCAAAAGATCAGAGTTTAGCTAATTCAGTGTCTTGTTGGCTTTCATTAGCAATGCATCAATCAGCCCTGCTACGTGTGTTGTTGAAACCAGGCCCACCAAAACTCCAATTGTTTTAGCCACAGTGTTAGAGCTATGGTCAATAGATATTAGAATGAAGTAGATCATCTATAGAGGAGTCTCAGATGAAGATTTGGGACATATAGAAGTGTGTGTCAGTCTCAGAGTTAGCCAGCTACAAGCTAATTAATGTTGCAAAGTAGCTCCAGCCACCTTGAAAGGGGGTGCTGGGATTATGGGGTTAAACTACGGGACATCAAAGAACTCAGTTTAGAGGCTGGAGTCTGTAGTTCAGGTAAACTGAAGTCCTAAAATGATGAAACATGTTTGTTTAAAAAGATAAACTAGATTGATGATGTTGCTGTTATTTTTACTGATAAGTTTGAACCTGCTTTAACTTGGTAAAAAGCCTTTGTCTTAATAATGTATTAAAGAAATCTGACTCTCCTCTAGAAGTGTGAAGTTTTTGCTTTTTAAAGATTTTTAACTAATTCTAATAGTTTTGTTCTTGATTTTTTTTAGATGTTCTATTTACCTGCTATGATTGAAAGTAACTATCACCTATTTTATAAAACTGATTTTATGGATTATATTCTGCTGTGGATGTTTTTAATTATTGTAATCACTTCTAAATTGATGAACGAGCAGCAATAAAAACCTCATGGATTGTAAAAATGTGTTTCTTTATCTGGTTTCCTATCAATTAGAAACAATCTTTTTCCATGTTTTCTCTGATATTTTCAGCCAAACTAAAGCTGTAAAATAAATAGTTTAATGGCATTCACCTTCTGTCTTCTCCAGTCTTTCCTGTTGCTCCTCCGTCAGCATTAATCTGTTTGCTTTTTAGAGCCTGAGTGTGTTCAAATCTGGCCATTGGATAAATCCTCCTTTGCTTGTTGGAGAACTTAGATTAGGAAATAATGTAGGTACGTATTCTGGCCCAGTTGGTTTGGCACCTGATAAAACAAGTGTTTCAGTTGCTATAACTGTGTGTGTCCAGAGCCGCTACAACCAAGCAACTAGAGGAATGAAGGATCTAACTATGGCTGTGTTCACAATGCAGCCTGAAGGTAACCAAATCTTGGAAATGAAAGTGCAGCTTCACAGATGAATTCCAGCAAACATTTTTAGTCCAGTGGGAGGCTGAGTGCACCGTGTGCAAAGCTGGCTCATTAGTTTCAGTGTCTAATAAAGGTGCTGGAGATCTCAAAGCTCCCATGGACACTGAAAAAGCTCTGAGAGGTGAGAGTTATTCTGCCTCTGAACGGCCTTTTGGAAAAGAACAACAAAAATCCAAAGTTCCATAAATGTAATGAACACCTGAAGCTCTCTCCTATAAACCCTAAACATATAACCCTGAAATCCCACATCCTCCATCATCGCTCCGCCCCAGACTGTCTGCGCAAAGCAAAGCCTCCAGCTTCCGCTGTTCCTCTCGTCCTGCTCCTCTCCGACTTCCTCTGACTTTGAGGACAGCATGCGCGATATGATTAAATTCAAAGCAGCAGAGCATGCGGAAATGAACCAGGGTTTCCACCAATCATTAGAAATCATTTAAGCTACAGTGTGTAACTTTTAGCGACATCTAGCGGTCAGACTGCAGACTGCAGCAACATGAACATCTCCCCCCCCAACAGTACGGCGAGCGTTACGGGACAAAATGTCTTCCACGACGTCCACATCACCTACCTTCTCAAGTGATGAGGTTTGTTTACATAGATAATTTTACAGATAGTATTTCATTAGTCTGTGTAGGGTATAGATTTCATGTAGACTTAAGATAATACATATACCCGTTATTTTTTCTACATCGTTGTGACATTTTGGCGATCTCGCAATCGCTAGTTTGTTGGCTCTGCGCTGCCGTTGCGCAAAGATGTCTGCCTCCATGGCTGCGAGACCCGCTCCTATGTAATTACAAATAACGAATTCTAAGGCAACGCAAATATTAAGGTTAAGAGGCTGAGCTCGTAGATGATGATAAATAACATAGTTATGTATAATATATTACATTTCTGACTGTATATCCCTGTAATTATTACACACTGTAGCTTTAAAAGTCATTAAATAATTTATTTAACTCAGACCTTAATTGGCACAAAAATAGTTAAATATGTTAATCGTGGCATTTGAAATGCTTTATAAAATGTTTACAAAAACAATTTTGTCAGATATATCGCGATTAATTTGCGTGGAACTGCTTGCAATTGATCATAATGCAGTTGTTTGGAAAAGAAGCTCGAGGCGGAGAAAAAGCTAGAGAAATATATATATATATATTAGGGGTGGAACGTTCACAAAATCCACGGTTCGGTTCGGTTCACGGTTTCGTGGTCACAGTTTTCGGTTTGGTATATGTTTATTGTTACATAAAAAATGTAAAATTGTTAAATAAAAAATTATAAAAATTAATGAAAAAATCCAGAAAAATTTATGCATTCTAATTATTTTTAATGATCCGCGGAAACCCTGGATTATTTCCGCATGTTTTGCTGCTTTGAATTTAATCATCTGGCACATGCTCTCTACGATCTCCAAGGGACTCAGAGGGGAGCGGACGGGAGCCACAGTAGAGGCTGTAGGCTTTGCTTTGTGCAGGCGGTCTGGAGCACAGCGGAGTGGAGCGCTGACGGAGTATGTGGGATTTTGGGGTTAGCATGACATGTGGGTCATGTTGCTGTTAGCATTAACAAAACCTGTTGCCCAATGCTTGCACACTGTTGCACTTTCTACCACAACTTTCTTTCCGCCGTCATCGTAGGTCGCTCTAAATGCAAAGTGGTCCCATACAGCAGACCTATAAAGTGCTGCTGGCGCGTCTTCCAACTCCTGTTCTTTCCCACTCGCCATACCCACACAATTCTCCACAACAACTGATTTTTTTCTGCTACACTCGGCTACGCTGTTTCGCTTCTTCTTCTTGTTTACTACTGGTGGTTGGCTTTGGTCGCAGTACCGCCACCTCCTGCTCTGGAGTGTAATCGCTTCTGTAACCCACAAGAAGGGTCACTCCAATTACACCTGATAATAGTAGATGGTAAGTATGTTAATCACTTCGATGACTGATACCAACACTACACAAGTGTAAAGAAAGTGGGGCCTGATCAGAAGATTTTAAATTCACGGGAGCCTAGGTGTAAGCAACAACAGAGGAGAGCACACAATATCTATAAGAAAGGGTATAATTTAATATAGTGAACAATTGTGGATCCACATTTACAAATAAGCAAAATTGCGTGCTTTGGAAAAAAAAATAAAATAAATTAAAAAAAACAGAAATAATCCAGCCGTTTCAATGTTTCTATCAAATGTTCACTCAATGCCTCACGGCTAATGACCGGTCGGGTCACCATTAATCAGTTCACTCAGTCCTCTGGGCTGGGGCTCGCCATCCAAGTTCTGAAGAGGAGGATCTTGGGGTGTCTGGGCACTACAGACCAAAAGTGCACCAAAATGGGAGGGGAAAAAAAAAACCTGACCTGGAACAAGGCCAAAGTAAAGCATCTTAATATATAGGATGCTAATATCAATAAAACTTAAGCTACAATTCAGAGATCTTTTCTCATCTCTCACGTTTTTTCATATTGTACAACAATATTCATATAGATCTATTTTTCAATCTAAAAGTGCTAATGAAGTACATCTATATCTATTTTTAACATCAGAATGTGGATTATAAACTCCCATTTGCTCTGACCTACTCAGAACAGAAAGTTCCCAAGCAATGCTAACAGTAAAGCACCTTACAGCACCATGAAACATGAATTAGCACTGCTGAGTTATCAGAACATATCCTAATAGAGAAATAAATGCCACTACCTAGAAAAAAAATACAACATACACAATAATTCAAAAATAAAACTTACAATATCAGTAACAAGGTATTTTAGTCAAATTTCTGTGAATTTACTGGGCCAACTGCTGAGAGCGTGCGATCACTCACCGATGCTCTGATGCTACATAAAGCTACACTTGGAATTTTCCGGATTCAGTCAATCACAAAGGAAGCTTTCTGAGATTTCATAAAACAGATTTACTATTTTGAATGATATATTTTCAGAAACTATTTTAATATTGTTTTTCCTTACCGATTTTCAAGATTCTTCATCAAATTTGACAAAATTTTCCAGGCTTTTAGTGGAAACAACCGTCAGCTGTGAGCTCTCTGAGCAAAATCTCAGAACAGCAGTTAAAGGGGCGGGACAATCAATTTTATTGGCTGATGTGAAATAAGACTGTGCTAGCTATTTGTTGTTTAATCTGTAACTTGAAACAATTGCTAAAGGCATATATTAAAGTTTTTAAAGATTTTTAGAAGTTTTTATGTATATTTATAAACATATTTATCGACTTATTTTTAACTAAGACATGAAAGCCATACATTTTAAGTAGAACAGGATAATACAGGAGGGTTTTAAATCCTGCTTGGCATTTCTGCCTGTCGCACCTCCTCCGGTGCCCATGGGTCAGCTGCAGGGTCATCAGCCAGGAACCACCATTCACCAACGTTTCGCCCCTTTAATCCTGGAACGTCTCCTGGTGGCGGGGCAGTGACAGGGACGTCTCCCTGTCACCCCCTGCAGCTGAAAGATGTTATTCCCTGCAATGGTTATCTGGGGGTTAGGTGTTATTCCCCCAGGTTCTGTCCTTCCTCCGCAGCCAGAGCCAAAAGCTCCCTTTCTCCGCCTCCTCAGCCAGTTCCTTTGTTGCCTTCCTCAGCCTTCCTCCTGTGACTCCCACGTCTTTCAGAAGGCGGATGGTCGACAACCCTGTGAAGCCTCGGCATCCGGCCTCTACTGGGTACATGGTAGTCTTCCAGCCCGCCTCCCGGCACTCCGCAGCCAGCTCTGAATACTTGGCCTTTTTTCGCTCAAAGGCAGCTTCGATCCCTTCCTCCATTGGCACAGTGAGCTCAATGAGGGCTACCGCTCTTGCCTTTATGGACCACGCCACAATGTCTGGTCGGAGAGATGTGGTGGTGATTTCTGTGGGAAACTGAAGCTTCCTGTCCAGGTCAACCTTCATGCTCCACTCCTGGCCAGTAGTGAAGGGCCTTGCGGTTTCTCTTTGCTTGAAGCTTCTGATTCTTCCTTCCGCGACAAAGATGGTGGGGTCCTCTGCTGGCGATTGTGTTCTACTACCCTTTCTGCGCTCCTCCAGCACTTCGGCTAGCTTTCTCAAGACCTGGTCGTGGCGCCATCTATAGCGGCCCTGTGAGAGGGCCACTTTGCAGCCTGACAAGATGTGCTGAAGGCTTGCGTTGGGAGCATTGCAGAGTGCACAACATTCCTCGTTTCCGAACCACTGATGAAGGTTCCGAGGATAGGGAAGCTTGTCATATGTTGAGCGGATAAGGAAGCTAAGTCTTGCCTGTGGGATCTTCCACAAGTCTGACCAACTGATGTTCCTGGTTGAGATTCCCTCCCAGGTTGTCCAGCTTCCTTGCCGTCCCTGAGACACAGCCTTGATCTTATGGCGGTCTTCCTCCATCCTCGTCACCTCCGCCACCACCATTTCCTTTCTTTCCTTGTGGTAGGCCTTGGACCAGAAGCGTGGTGCTTCTCCCCATCCTAGGCCTGCTCTTCCTACCTGCACCCTGCCTACAATCTCCTTGTGCTGCAGCCGGCTTACCGCTTGGTCGACCTCAGTCTGGGCGTTCCACTTGCGGCCAGTCAGGACCCTGGCGTTAGCATTCCTAACCAGCTCATCTGTGGACTCCCGTAGCTCGAGCACCAACCTGGTCTTTTCTTGCATGTAGCCCAGCTGTAGCGATCTTAGGGGTAGCTGGAGCATGTTCCTCCCAAATAGGCCAGCTTCAGAGAGGCACCGTGGCAGCCCCAACCACTTTCGGATAAATGAATTGGCTTTCCCATCCATCCTACTCACGGTTGATGAGGGGATCTCACTCATTTTCATGGGCCACAGCAGTCTCTGGTAGAGTGTAAATTGGTAACACCAGACCTTGTATTTGCCCGGTAGTTGGCTTTGGTCAATTCTCGTCAGGCCATCAGAGAGCTGCTTCATAACGGTTTTCCCCATTTGGTTGTCAGAAAGATCAGCAGTGTACTGCCTCCCAAGGCTTTTGATGGGCTGCTCTGCAAGGAGTGGGATCTTCTCTCCCCCGACGACGAAGGTGGTGTTGTCGTTCCGGACACCTCTCCTGAGTGACAGGCTACGGGACTTGGAGGGCTTGATCTTCATCCTTGCCCATGACAAGTAGATATAGAAGAAGATATTAATTCAAGATCTCTCTCTCTCTCTCTCTCTCTCTCTATATATATATATATATATATATATATATATATCTTTATTTGTTTTTTCATTGTGGTTTTAACACTGGGTTACACTGTCCCCCCTTGGAACATGCAAGTCCCTTTTGCATGGGATGGGTTGTTTTGAAATGACAGGAAAGCTGGAACCCTTAAAAGTGGTTTCAAGTTCAGCCTCTTTTAAGGCACTTGTAAAAGCAAGGCTTAAGCCATGGAATAGGGACTGGGCAATGGATATGAGTGGGTTCCCTAATTGGCTGTACTGGAGCATGTTTGGCTGAGTGGTTTGTCTCTCTGAACGTCTCACTGCATTTGTGGTTTCATGACTTGGGTGGTTGGGTTTGTCCTCTGATATATTTTGGTTACATACAGCTTCACTATGTAGGTTAGGTTCACTTTCACAATCATCAACATGGGTCAACCGTTCAGTGTTTGCTACTGCTTCAAACTTCTCTTCAGAAGGAACTACTGGTTCACTGCCAGGAACGTCATCAATATTGGGTATATTGTTGAACTCAGGTAGGTTTTCACATACAGGTGTGTTGTCACTTTCAGGTAAGATGTCACATCCAGGTACAGTGTCACATTCAGGTAAGTCGTCACTTTCAGGTAAGTTTTTAGGGTATGTCTGTTTTGGGATCTCATAAATTTGCGTGAATTTAATTGGCTCTGGGGCAGGTGGTTCTCTAAGCCAATAGAGCTTGTCATTTTCAGGTTCAGGAAGGTTGTATTGCTTGTATGGCTCAGGGGACTGGCGTGTTTTAGGCCTGCAGATGCGATTTCGTGGAGTTGGATTCTCTTCTGTGGGAGCAAGGAACCCGCAAGGTAGAAGAAGGTCACGATGGACAGTGCACACTGACCCACCTTTAGTTTCAGGCTTAATGTTGTAGACTGGCAGATCACCAGCTTTTCCACCACAACATAAATGCCTGTCTCCCACTTATCCGCTAGTTTATGCTTACCCATAAGACGAACGGCTTGCACCAAAACTCGATCTCCGGGTTCTAGTTTGGATGGTTTTACATGAATGTCAAATCTGGCTTTATTCCTGTCGGCCATTTTGTTAGCATTTTGGGTTGCTAGTTTGTAGCTTTCTTGGTGAGTTGTTCTTAGTTTTTCCACATATTGTGAGTGGGACTTAAAACTTTCGTTTTGGAGAGGTAGGTTGAATGCAAGGTCAACAGGTAATCTAGGTTGAGGACATAATATTAATTCGTAAGGAGCAAATCCAGTTGTGTCATTTTTTGTACAATTGTACGCATGGACCAATGGCTTTGCAAAGTTGCGCCACTGTGTTTTGTCTTTATGTTCCAAGGTCCCAAGCATACTTAACAAGGTACCGTTAAAGCGTTCCACAGGATTCCCCCTTGGATGATAAGGAGTGGTTCGAATCTTGTGAATGCCCATGATCTTGCAAAGTTCTTTTATTATGTGTGACTCAAAATCTGGCCCTTGATCACTATGTAATCTTTCAGGGATGCCATAATGAACTATAAAGTGATCCCAAAGACATTTTGCCACGGTTTGGGCTTTTTGGTTTGGAGTTGGAATGGCTATAGCATACTTTGTGAAGTGATCAGTTAGTACGAGTACATCCTTTGTGTTGCTTTGATCTGGCTCAATGGATAAAAAATCCATACAAACTAGTTCAAGCGGTCTGGTAGACTTGATGTTTACAAGCGCTGCAGCCTTTTCCGGAGGGGTCTTCTGCTGCACACAGCGGTTGCATGATTTAATTCTGTTCTCGATGTCAACTGCCATACGAGGCCAATAAAACCTTGCTCTGGCGAGATCAAGGGTACGCTCAATACCTAAATGGCCCATATCGTTATGCAGACTGTGAAAAACACCTCACGGAGCTGTTCAGGTAAGACAAGCTGATAAGTGACATTGGCACTATCTTGGCGTGTTCTGTACAATAATTGGTTGTGTAGGTTAAGACGATTGAGTTCTCGAAGCAATAGACTAATATCAGGAAGTTCAGTTCTGACTGTAGGTGGAACATTTTCACCAGTCTCAATTTCGACAATGACCTCACGCAAGCAGGGGTCAGCTCTTTGTTCTTGTTTGAGTTGTTCAGCTGACAGATGGGGCAAAACTGGAAGACCACCACAGTTATCTTCATTGACAAAGTCATCTGGTAAAGTGGTTACCGAGATGGCTAATGAGTGCACAAGAGGGGTAGGTTCATCAGAGAAACTACAACACAGGGGCCTCTCACAGATGGCTGACACCACCTCTTGGCTTAAACTGGCATCTTGCTGTGCCAAATGAGCTTGGGTGAACTGCTGTATCCTTTCAAGCTCTTTTTGTAACACAGCATCATTTAATAACTCACCCTGTGGTCGCCTGGAAAGACCATCTGCATCACAGTTGAGTTTGCCTGCTCTATATTGAAGCTTAAAATTAAAGGTAGACCGAGAAGCTAACCAACGGTAGCTCATTGCATCCATCTTAGCTGTTGTCAGAATATAGGTCATGGGGTTACTATCAGTGATGACAGTAAACTGGTTCCCATAAAGATAGTCTGCAAACTTTTCTGTTACAGCCCACTTTAGGGCCAAAAACTCTAATTTGTGGGCGGGGTACCGAGCTTCACTCCTGGATAGCCCCCTGCTTACATAAGCAATGAACCTTTTTTGGCCGTCCTGTTCCTGATAAAGGGCGGCACCAAGCCCTGTAGTGCTGCTATCGGTGTGAAGTGAGTATGGCAGCTTAGGTTCTGCAAATGCCAAGATAGGAGCGGAAGTGAGCTTCTTAATGATGTCTTTGAAAGCCTGGTCACAAGAGGATGTCCACCGCTCACCAAAGGTTTTTTTCGGATCATGATACTCAGTAGGCTTAGTTTTGGGTTTTGTGCTCTTACGCAGTGGTGGATAGCCTGATGTTAGATCAGTGAGAGGCTTAACAAGGCTCGAATAGTTCTTGATAAAATGCCTGTAGTACCCAGAGAAGCCTAAGAATGAACGGAATTGTTTAAGGTCTTGGGGCACAGGCCAGGTACTCAGAGCTTGCACTTTCTCAGGGTCTATCTCTACGCCTTTGTGGGATAGTATATGTCTGAGGTATCGCACTGAAGTTTTAAAAAACTTACATTTTTCAGGAGACAGTTTAAGACCGTACTCTTTGAGGCGGTTAAGAACCTTAATTAAGCGAGTTTCATGCTCCTCAAGTGTCTTGGAAAAGACGATATCAAGGAACACAAGAACTTCCTTTAGGTTCCATATCACCCATACATCGTTCCATAAGACGCTGGAAGGTGCTGGGAGCATTTGTAATACCTTGAGGCATTCTGTTAAACTCCCAAAAGCCACTGGGACATACAAATGCAGTTTTTGGTTTGTCAGCTTCCTCTAATTCAATTTGATAGTAGCCTGATTTTAAATCAAGGACTGAAAACCAATTAGATCCAGTCATGGTAGAGAATGTTTCCTCCAAGTTTGGAAGTGCGTAAGCATCTTTTACAGTCTGTAAATTAAGTTTTCTGTAATCTATACAGAGGCGGATGTCGCCGTTTTTCTTTCGCACAACGACAATGGGAGAAGAAAATGGTGACGTGGATTCTCGAATCACCCATGTTTGTTGCAACTCCTGTAAATGTTTACGGACGGCTTCTAGGTCATTTGGGTGTATTGGGCGTGCTTTGTGCTTAAATGGAGTTTCATCTGACAACTTAATAGTGTGCTTGACTTGATCAGTCCGACCAAAATCAAGGTCATTTTGTGCAAAAACCTCTTGCATGCTATTGAGTTTATGCAAGATGCGCTCTTTCCACTCAGTATTGATAGGAGAGGACTCAAAGTTAAAAACCAAATTGTGTTTTTGACTGACCTCAGACTTGGAGGACCCGACTGAATGTTCGTGAGAGAGGACTCTCTGAAACGCGTGGATTTCCCCAATCACACATTTTTGAGGGATTGTCACATCATGTGCAGTTTCATTAGTGAGAACAACTGGTATCAGGTAGGGTGCCCGCTCAGGTAAGCTGATGAGACTTGGCTTTACCAAGACACCACCAGGTAAGGTTGAAAAGGATGGGTGCTCTAGTAGCACAAATCTCTCTGTGGTATTAGTTGACACAGCTACCGATCCTTCTAGGACAACAGTTTGGCCTGCTGGGACTAGCTGGGGGCCTTTGTTGTACATGGTTGCTAGACCAAGGCTACTATTTTTGGTCTGTTTGTGCCTTAACTCGAGCACTTTTAACACTGCCTTATAACCATCTGAAGTTAGAGGCTGCAGTCCAGGACAGGCTTCATTATACAACTCATAAAGCACATCTAAGGTGTTGGTTCCAATTAACACCAGGGACTGAGTAGCAGCTCGAATGTTTGGCACAACTAAAGCGAGTGTTGAAACATCTGCTTCAATTCCGAGAAACTCTTTTGCAAAAGTGATGTTCATTTCAATGTACCCTAAGTAAGGCACTGATTGGCCGTTTGCTCCTTCGACTTCGAGCAGGTCAAAAAGTGGTTAATCTCATGACTGGACAAATGTTGTTCATAATATGATTGTGGGACCGTGGTAACTTGGGAGCCAGAATCGAGCAAGCTGTTTACAGTATTACCGTTAATCCTTACTTGTGCTGTACTTTTGGTGCCTATTAAGCCTCGAGGCAGTTTGAATTTGTCGGTTTTGGTATGCGACTTTAAAAGGGCACGTTTTTTAGTCCTGACATTTTGCTTATGTTCAAAGGGACGTTTTGACTCTGTGGTAGCCTCTGTTTGTCCCTCAACAGAGGCAGACTTCAATTTAAAGAAGCAGAGCCACCGTTATGTCTATCCCATATTTCTCTTTTTTTCTTTTAATACTTTACGTTTTGCTTCTACAAGTGCAGGGTTTGGCTCATATTCATAGTTGGCAACAAAATGTCCATCCTCCCCGCAGCGAAAGCAGTACCAAGGCTTGGGCCGTGAACTAGGGCGGTTGTGAGAAGGTAAGTTCGGTTCAGGGTTTGCATGGTCAGGTTTGCGGTTTGGTTCTTCTTAGGTACTGATTGCTTCTTTTGTTTCATAACTGCTGCTAATTGGCTTTTTAAATCAGCAACTTGTTTTTTCAGATCACTTAAATTGTTTGAAGTTGTTTCCGGGTTAATTTTTGTTTTAGTGACAGTTTGTTCATGTGACACTCCTTTTTGTTTTTTCTTGTGCTTTTAACTTCTTGTCTGGTTTCTGCAGTACGGAGAAGAAGTAATAGTTCTGCAAATGTGGGCAGATTATTTTTCTTTAACTCTAACTGCAGTTCTGTCAGCAGGTTATCATCCCAACAGCCCCTTTGAAATTGTTTAAGAAGCTGTCTGTCTCTTTCTCTGGGGTCTACACCTCCCCTGCGTACTGCAAGACTTAGCGCCACCTGCAAGCGATGTAAGTACGCAGATGGTTTTTCCCCAGGATCCTGCAAAGTATTCATGAATCGCACAAGTAATTCCTCACCATCTTCAACGGTGCCAAATGCCGACTCAAGCAGCCTAAGATTATCATCAAGGGATGCATAAGGCCCAAGAGGCCGAATAACATCTGAAGCTGGAGAGAGAAGGCTCTCAAGAATTTTCAGTTTTTTTTTTCAAGTTAGAAAGAGATGCGTCTCCCATCATTAAGTCAACATGGGAACGCCATGTTTCATAGTCAGCTTCGGTATGTGGTCTAGGGTTCTTTCCAGAGAAAGCTCTCAACCGTAGGGTGTAAGAAGCATTAGATGTCCTCTCTGTAGTTTTGACAACATGTTCAACCACAATCCTCTGTACTTCAGGTGAGACTAGATCAGTTTGGCTTAACATGAGAGGTTTCTGGTTAAGTTTCAAGGGGCTTGGATCAGGGCTCTGAAAAGACTTAGGATTGTAGGGGTTATCAATTTGGTGTGGAGGGAAACCAGCACTTTGTGTAGGCTCTGTGTCAATATTTGGACATGGGCTTGCAGCTGCCTCAACAGTTCCCATGGACTCTTCAAACTTGACATCACTTCTTTTAAGACTTCTTCAAAATCCATCCCACTTAATTTAGATAAGGTCTTTAGGTCAGTGAGATAGGTATCAGTAACAACCCCCCTACGGTTTTTGTGTAAACATCTGTTAGGGCGCGGATACAGTATTTAACATCTGGATTATCAGCTGATGGATACAGGTAAGGCAATGAAGGTGCAAGCTCGTGAACAGCTAAATCAGAGCTAAACTCCACGACACAGTTCTGGTAAAACTCAGATGAGCTATCATCGACTGTTAGTGTCCTATTTATTGTACCACATTGTCACAAGTAGTCAAAAACGTCATCGTCCTTTTCAGATCCAGTTAAACCACTAACAATGACTGCATTTGGTAACTTAATTCCTAATTTTGCAATGAAATCCATTGTACCAATGCATTAACAGGCAAGATTAGAATCGTTATTCCACTGTTGTCACACAGCTCTAGGCTCCTGGCTGGCTCGCCAAATTTTCTCTATGTAACCCACAAGAAGGGTCACTCCAATTACTCCTAAAAATAGTAGATGGTAAGTATGTTAATCACTTCGATGACTGATACCAACACTACACAAGTATAAAGAAAGTGGGGCCTGATCAGAAGATTTTAAATTCACGGGAGCCTAGGTGTAAACAACAACAGAGGAGAGCACACAATATCTATAAGAAAGGGTATAATTTAATATAGTGAACAATTGTGGATCCACATTTACAAATTAACAAAATTGCGTGCTTTAGAAAAAAATAAAAAATAAATAAAAAAAACAGAAATAATCCAGCCGTTTCAATGTTTCTATCAAATGTTCACTCAATGCCTCACGGCTAATGACCGGTCGGGTCACCATCAATCAGTTCACTCAGTCCTCTGGGCTGGGGCTCGCCATCCAAGTTCTGAAGAGGAGGATCTTGGGGTGTCTGGGCACTACAGACCAAAAGTGCACCAAAACGGGAGGGGAAAAAAAAAACCTGACCTGGAACAAGGCCAAAGTAAAGCATCTTAATATATAGGATGCTAATATCAATAAAACTTAAGCTACAATTCAGAGATCTTTTCTCATCTCTCACGTTTTTTCATATTGTACAACAATATTCATATAGATCTATTTTTCAATCTAAAAGTGCCAATGAAGTACATCTATAACACTATTTTTAACATCAGAATGTGGATTATAAACTCACATTTGCTCTGACCTACTCAGAACAGAAAGTTCCCAAGCAATGCTAACAGTAAAGCACCTTACAGCACCATGAAACATGAATTAGCACTGCTGAGTTATCAGAACATATCCTAATAGAGAAATAAATGCCACTACCTAGAAAAAAAATACAACATACACAATAATTCAAAAATAAAACTTACAATATCAGTAACAAGGTATTTTAGTCAAATTTCTGTGAATTTACTGGGCCAACTGCTGAGAGCGTGCGATCACTCACCGATGCTCTGATGCTACATAAAGCTACACTTGGAATTTTCCGGATTCAGTCAATCACAAGGGAAGCTTTCTGAGATTTCATAAAACAGATTTACTATTTTGAATGATATATTTTCAGAAACTATTTTAATATTGTTTTTCCTTACCGATTTTCAAGATTCTTCATCAAATTTGACAAAATTTTCCAAAATCTGCTTCCTGGTGTGTTAATAACCAATAGTTTGCATCCAATCATTTAAATAAACGGTGTTAGTTGTTTTTTTTTTATATATAAGAATTATGCTATAATTTCTAGTTACCGATCTGTTGTTACTATATTGTAATATGACGAACCGGATCTTCTCGATGGTCTTTTTCCTGTTTGGTGCGATTGCAATAGCGGATCTTGACCTGGCCAGATTGGAGCAAAAAAAAGCTAGTCTCCGTATTTTGACGATGACGGACAGAGAAGACGTACGCGGATGGAGACGTGCGGAGGAGTAGGGATGGATGTGGAGCAGCTCTCATTGATTTACATAAAAGACAAGCGCTCCGCACGACGTAGGTGAGCGGGGAGGAGAGGAGCGCTGACGGAGTATGTGGAATCTGGTGGTAAAGGTGAGGACATTAGCATGAGTCACACAGAGAACATGTCAGGATATAATGGACTTTTATCAAACTCTGTGAGGTGGGCTGTGCCTTTACATTCTGTCACACAAAGGATTGTGGATAACCGTATAGCTCATAGAAATGGCTAGAGATGTCCCTATGCTACCTGCCAGTTAGCATACGGACATGCTATGCAGTTACATAGTGACATTATTGGAGGCTATGTTAACAGGATACAGATACTGTATAAAAACGAACAAGGGGAAAGGGTGGCAGCACCTCACTGCTGTTCGACTTCTCAGAGTCACTTCTACCAGAAAGAGTTAAAATAGGTTTCATGAGTTTCCTAGTCAGGCCGTTCATTCCACTTCCACTCAGGTGCTACAGGTGTCAGAGCTACTGACATGTGAAAGCAGCTTGTAGGGGGGAAAAAAGGGTGAGTGCTGGCCTAGTGGTTAGGGCATAAGGCATTGAATCCTGAGGTTTTGAGTTTGATCCCCCACTCCCACAGACTGCTACTCTGGGTCCCTGAGCAAGACCCTTAACCCCACACTGCTCCCCGGGCGCTGCACAATGGCAGCCCACTGCTCCCCAAGGGGATCGGTTAAATGCAGAGAATTCATTTCATTGCTCTGTACTTGTGACAGTGTAATGACAATAAAATTGAATTATTTATTTAAAGAAAATATTTTGAAAATGCGTAGAATAACAGAGAATGGAGGAGTGCAGGGAAGAAGCTGCAGAAAGATGCTGCAGCTGTGGAGGTCAGCACAGAGTTAACTATGGAGGATGTGAGGTGGGAAAGAAAGCAGTGGAAATACAACAGGTTAAAACAACAACAAATATAAGCTACGCAGAAGCAGTGAAGAGAGTTCAAGGGCAAAGGACGGGAGAAATGAATCGAGAACAGAATCAGGTACAAAAGCAAAATAAAGAAGAAAGAGAAGATAATTTCATTCTTACACCAGAGAAACTCATTTTATTTATAGCCTATGTCATCAGCTGCACAGACCAAGCCAAACATAAGACAGAGAAAATGAGGATCATTGCCAGAGGAGCTGCAAAGTTTTTGGGACTCAAAAGTTAGTTGGGAAAGATTGTTACACGTTTGGATATGGAGGGAAGAACAGGAGCATCTGGAACAAAAAAGTTTAAGACATTGTTCATGATAAATAGTAATTATATTAGATATAGATAGAGGATATTGAGTTATTATATTATGATATAGTAAAGTAGATAAATCTATTTGTTAGTATACTGTCATTGTTATACCAGTAGGTGACACTAATGCACTTTTAAATTGTTTGCGAACCACCATTAAACATCACAAAAGAAGAGGAACCCGAGTCTTGGGCTCTGTTCGAAATCATGGGCTGCATCCTCCAAAGACGCAGTGTACCTGGAATGGATCCTTAGAAGTCCTTGAAAATAAGGAGACCGGAAGAGTTCTGGCTGTGAATTCAAACAGGTCTACCCTTCGGCGGGTTTTACCGCTGTTGGCTATGTTGCTGACAGTGACACACAAAGCAGGAAAAGAAAGAATAGCGAACTTTTCAAAACGTTTTTTTAATTTTTTTATTTGTTTTATTGTAAATTGAACAAAGACCTTTTCTGCAGTGGATCTCCTACCGCTTCCATGGGAACCACTGAACACTTCACCATCGTCTGCACCGTGTGAATGCGACTTTGCATAAATTTTGACTCCAGATAAATAGGAGACAGGAGACATTACTTTCAGGTTAACCAGCAGCTGCACTGCCCGCTTTCACTGAACACAGAACAAGGAGGCTTCGCCTTTATTGCTCTTATAAACACGTAGCCTTCCTCTTTACAAAGTAGTGCCAAACAAAAACAGTGGCAGGCATTGTACTCAACACCCCGACTCGATGGTTCCACAGTTTCTAACTATAGTAATGTTTTCCAAACATAAAAGAACAAATTTTTTCAATCTTGGTTCTTACAGTATATTTTGTGAATCATCTAAGACCATGTTTTATGTTGGACAATAAACCAAAACAATTTTGCACTGCAAAAAGTTTGACCTTATGAAGTGGAATTTAATGTCCACATGTTTGCTCCTCTGGCGATTCACAGGGTTTTTGGCAAGACGTATCGTCCCTTGGTTATCTTCAAAACCCTCAGCTGTTTGCTCAAAACTCTGTTCCATGTCCTTTAGTAGCTGGGATGGATAAAGAGCCTCTTGGAGCTTGAGTTTAGTGTCACACTTGCTATAAAAATACTCATAGTTCTTTGTCCCTTGTAAGTATCTGTACACGTTTTATAGCCGTCATATGTTTCTCTCTGGGATCAGTCATATGTTGTGAAAGTCTGCTCACAATCCAACTTATATCAGGCCTAGTACAGCTCATGATGTAGATAAGGCTGCCTAGCATTTTTCTGTATTTTTTGTCATCAGTTTGTCTGCCTTCTGGAACCAGATCACATTTTATTTCACTAGTAGTGGCTCTGGGTTTACACTCAGCCATACCAAACCTTTCCACTATCTTTTCAATGTACCTAGACTGACTCATTTTAATAGAGCCTTCTGTTTGTGTGAAATCTATCCCAATAAAAGATATGAGATGACCAAGACCTTTCATTTCAAACTCTTTCACTTTGACCTCTCTTAAACAAATCTCATTGCTTGCAGCCACAACTATATCATAAACCCACACTATTAAAATCACTTTTCCTTAGAAAAATCTGTGTGGATATAATGGTCAACTTGACTTTGCACAAACTCATTTGATATCTGAAACTCATGAAGCATCATATTCCCATTCCTCCCAGATTGTTTGAGTCCATCCATCCATCCATTTTCTGGCACGCTTAATCCCAAGTGGGGTCTTGAGGGTTTCTGGTGCCTATCTCCAGCTGTCTATGAGCAAGAGGTGGGGTACACCCTGGACAGGTCGCCAGTCCATCGCAGGACTTATTTGAGTCTAAAGATAGATTTGTTCAATTTACACACAAGTTGTACATCATTTTCTGATTTAACTTGGAAACCTTCAGGTTGATCCATGTATATTTCATGGTCAGTGGGTGCATGTAGGTATGCAGATTTAACATCCATCTGTTTCAGTGTAAGGTCATGTCAGGCAGCTTATTGCATCAACACACATAGTGATGTCAAATTTACAGTTGGACAGAATGTCTCAGAATAGTAAAGTCCTTCTACCTGACTGTATCCCTTGCTACATACCTAGCTTTATATGTCTCATTCACTTTATCATCCTCTGTGAGAGCATATACCCACCTTCCCCCCACTGTCTGCCTACCCTCTGGTAATGGAACAAGTGAGAAGTTGTTGTTCTCTTTGAATGAAATAATTTCGTCCTTCACTGGCCTTTTCCACATATATTTTGGTGATGGTAAAGCTTCTTTATAGTTCTGTGGCACCCCAACTGTAGCTCTGTAACAGTAGTCAATGGTTAAGTTACTGTCCTGCACTGTACATTCATATTCCTCCAAGTATTTAGGTATCATTCTGACTCTACCTGTAGTCTGTGTAGTTTGTGTGTCAGTAGTTGAGTCTGTGTCCATTTTTAAGTCTTTCTCAACGTCTGTGACCGTCTGTCCTGTTACCTCAGTCAATGGTTGACTGTTCTGACCAGGGGTATTTACCCACTCTAGGCAGTGGTCCTCTGGTTGGTCCAAGCCAGTCTGTGTATGCCTTTCATTCATACTCTTTTCCATAAAATGGACCAGTCTGTGTTTCTGAACCTTAATAAGCAGGTGAATGGTGATCAAAGGGACGACAGTGGCGTTGGATGTAGGAGTTTGCCCTGAAATTGAAAGATTGATGGTTCAAGCCCCGGCTCCTACTTTCATTGTCGTTGTGTCCTTGGGCAAGACACTTCACCTGCATTGTCTACCGATGGTGGTGAGAGGGCCCGGTGGCGCCAAATACACGGCAGCCCAGCTTCTGTCAGTGAGACCCAGGGCAGCTGTGGCTACAATGTAGCTTGCAACCATCAGTGTGTGAGTGTGTGCGTGAATGGGTGAATGAATGTAGTGGAAAGCGCTTTGGTCAAGTCTCCTGACTTGCAAAAGGCGCTATATAAGTACATACCATTTACCAAAACCAACAAAAATTCCCATTTTGCTCTTAGGATCCAGCTTCTTTTTGTTTTGTTCATACACCAAACATTCGAACCCAACTTTTTCATTTTTGACAGATCTGGTCTCTTTCCAGTGAAAAGGAAGTACGGTGTTTCCCCTGTTGTCTTACAGTAACATCTGTTCCTTATGACTGTAGCTGTTCTGGCTGCATAAAGGCATAGCTCTTTGGGTTAACTTGACTCAATCAGCGTACATCGGACCATTTCAAATGGTGTACACCAATTCCTCTCTGCAGTCCCATTAGGATGGGGAGAGTAGGGGGCTGACCTCTCATGTTTTATAGCAATTATCCCTCAACAATGACTGGTACTCCTCTGACTCAAATTATGTCCTGTTGTCAGATCTGAGGCGTTTTACTTTACCATAAGGTGCCGTTTCTGCCAGGAACTGCTTAGTTTCCCCAATTGCTTTGCTTTTGTTCCTAAGAAAATGCACATGAACAGCCCCAGAAAAGTAATCGGTGAAGGTGATGGCATATTATTATCCTTCAAAAGACTCTGGTTAAATAGGTCCATCCAGGTCTGTATGAACTAGCTCTAAAGGCTCTTTGGCCCTCACATCACTTTGCTTGTTTCGGCTTTGTGAAAATTTACCTTCTAGACAAATTTCACATTGGTTGGGTCTGGAGGTTTTGTCTTTGATTTTCATACCATTTACAACTGTTTCAAGTCTTACAATATAATCATAATTGCGATGACCCATTATCTCATGCCATGTATTTAGATCCAAAGAAACATTGCAGGAGTCCTTATCATTTACATTTTCCACAGAAGCACTGGTAACAGGTATGACTGACAAAAGGTGAAGAATCATAAATGTTTGGGTAGCACTTCATATTTGTTATCTTTAGAATTTCAGGGACAGAGCTGGGTTTTTCCACTGATGATGACCACTTTGTGTGCCACAGCTTCACTTCCTGCCTGAATGTTGATCCTGACGGTAGATCATCTTTATATGATGTAAAAATGATAAAAAGTCCTACTTGTCCAGCCAGTCCCTCTGCCATGTTCTTTTGGTCATCCCACTGGCTCTTCAGTTGTCTTTAAATTCTCTGGCAGGGAAATTGAAAGATTTGGGTTTTCTGGTCTGAGGAAGTTAGAATTTTCCAGAGTCGTCCATTTCACTAATCCGGTCCTTGGCCTTTGATATATCTGTAATAAGATTGATATTTACATTGTCAATTTTGTATGGGTGCTGGTGGAGTTGTAAATCTGCTTACATGAAGCTTTTGTATAGTCTTGCTTTATTATGAAATAATTATTATGAAATGTAAGATTTCAAGATTAAGCAAAAAAGTCAATCGTGTAAAACAAAAACAAAATTAGTTGTTTTGACATTGAAAAAAATACAACTATTACTAACTTATGTCGTAAGTTGTTTGGGGCAAATCTGCTTGGTTGAGCGCCGGCTCTTCAGTTGTCTTTACATCCAAACACAGTCCTTGTTGTTCATCTGGAAAAGAAAATAATTTTTGTGATCAGGTGAACCTTGTAATCTCAGGAGGAGCCACAAAACAATTTAATGTTGTGTTTTTATCGTAAATTATTAAATTCACTGAACACATATCACCAGGTGCACAAAACTGAATTTACTTAAAAGTTAATTGTATTTTTATTGTAAAATATTAAATGTTCTGAAAACAAATAACACCAGATTTGTAGTTATCATATCACAATGTTAACAAGACTCCCTTAGACTCCAAGCATGTGCTTAGAGCATTCATTGATTTGGATCCTTACCAATTGATAAAAGTTAGCAATGTTTTCATAAAGGATACCATTCTTATTTTTAACAGTACAACACATGTGGTACAGGTTTAGACCCAAAAACACACTACAAAATAACTATTGTATGCATGTCAATGGCAACTAATGTTGCTTATTTTTTATAATTGTACACTCTTTTTATTATCAAACACTGCAATTTTCATTACTTTCCCGTTACTGGTTAAGTATACCTACAATTGCATTACTTTGCAACTTTAAACAACTTGTTTATCAACAATCAACAATGTTGATAATGTTTTCTCATTATCAACATTTTCTAGCAATCATCATACCTTTTATCTGTGTGTCTCCAATATCTGAACGTTCATACAGGTCAACGCTGTGGTCATTTTCTGTAGTTGTGGCAGGTCCACTGAAGAATAGAAAAAAAGATATAAACATTTCAATCTGTGGTATTTAGATTATAGACATAACCTTATAGAAAATAAAGTGATAAAGTTGGTTTCTACTAACCCTTGTGATGGATTGGACCAGAATCTTAAAAGAGATGGTTGTCTGGTTTTCTTGTTTGGCCTTAAATCTTTCAGGTCTCCTCGTGCTCGCAACGACGCCATTGTGGTATGGCAAGCAGTTTGCGCCAATAATCGCCCGTACAATAACGCGCAGTTCCAACCCATATTTTATCCGAGCGCGCGTTTTTTACGTCACCGCGCGTTTCCAGCCAGAACGCGCGGCGTAAAATATGGGTTGGAACTGCGCGTTATTGTACGGGCGATTATTGGCGCAATCGGCTTGCCATATCCCAAAGGGGGGTGCGTGCGCCCCCCGTGACCCCGCCTGAATCCGTGCCTTGTGACTCTTGAAATAAGGGCAAGTTACCACAGAAGAGTATTATATGCTAAATTAACCGGAAGTATTTTTTGTTTCAATGCATGACTTTCTGTCTCCTGTGATCTGCTTTGAGCTCCACCATTCGATAGAATAATGAAACAGGTTCAACATCCAACACTGAGAAATCAGCGCTGAATAAAGGTTTCATTTTCAGCCGAAGAAGTCGCTAAAATATCAGTCAACTAATGTATGTTGATTCCGTTGGTGGAAATGACCGACGACCGGTTCAGACAGTGTTAAATGGACTTTAGTTCCATGTTGCCTTGCTGTGTGAGTAGCTAGCTGGGCTGAAAATGCATTGTTATCCACAACTTAAAACTCCACACTACCTGCATCAGTGTCTTGATGTGTGCCTCTTCCAAGGACTGGCGGACTCAAAACGCAGTGGCTTCTTTGTGGCAGTTCCTATAGCAACAGTGCAAGTTGATGATGGCTTACAATAAATTAACTGTCACACTACTTTTGGCTCTTCAAATATAAAACACCCCACAGTTAAGTGGGACACCAAGATCATCGTCCTACACTCAGTTTCACTGTAATTCAGTTTAGATAAAAATTTAATCAATGAATAAATCAATAAAATACTGAGAACACAGCCGTGGTGTCCTCAATGGTGGTAACAGCCCTGCCTATGAGATACTGCAAAATTTAATTTCTTTTCAGGATTATAAAGCATTTTTTAAATTAAAGGTATAGTGGAGAATGTTTTTTTTTCCGAGCGGATAATCAAAATAAGTGGTCCTTCAAATTGTCTATCATTCAGGTGATATGTTTACATAAGGCCGTCCTACGTGCTTGGAAGTGAGTCTGACATAGTGGAGAACTTGCAAATCTTCTTTTGGAACGTAAGATTGTATGAGCTTTGCAAACAGCAACTTTTAAAATGTGATTAATAGGCGTTCCCTCTCGGGAGCGGGTACAGGGTTTGGGCATACGCATTTTTTTTTTAAAGTCAAGAAGGCGGGTCTTTTTAAAACTTGGTCAATTATCTTCCCTATATCTTTAGTTGAATGTACACTTATACATTCCACCAAACATACATCTGGTCTTCAGTGTGAACAGGGAACACTGGACATTATTGGTCCTAAGCTACATTAGTCTGGTTTGGTCTGATCTAGAATAAGAATAATTTCTGGCTGCATCAATGCAAATTTTATAAGCACTACACATACTAGACACTTTTTATCAATGTTTAAAGTATCACCGGCTCTGATTAATCTCGATTTGGGCCCTTTCCACTTTGAAAGGGTTTGCATTTGAACTTACCAGCGAGAGACTGTAAATACTTCCCTTTTTAACCAAATATAGTCAAAATATTTCTGTTCTCTGTGGATTTATTCTTTATTTTCTGTTAAAGATGGAGAAATATACAAATAATATAAAAGAATAAATGAAGATAAGGAACTACGGATTCTCTACTTCATCCAAGAATGCTGTGTACCCTTTGGTCCTCCAGCAGTTTCCAAAGAGCTGGAACCCTGAAAACGATTAAGACAGAAAGCATGGTCCTAGATCCCTGCCCATTGGGTACCACCAACCCATCCGGACTGAGGAGCCCACCCTGGTATTTAGCAACTCCACAGTCAGAAACGTAGCTTTAGAGACTTCAGAGACGATCATGAAAATCCTATCAGAAACTGCTGGCCCAGAAATTTCGGGAGAGGGGGTAGAGAAGCGACAATATTTCAGTCTCACTTATTGATTAGCCCAAAGTCAGTTAATAGTTACAATTCCTTAAAATATTTCACCATTAGTTCCCCCCCACCCAAACTGTAAGGCAACAAAAACTCTTCTGTTTGTAACTTTGCAACATCCACAAGGTTCCAGGTTCTTGGAAACATGGAAAATGGTTGTTCCTAACATATATGAACCATATATATATATTTTTTAATCCATTAGGTTTTATTTCTAAGTAATGCATCAATCTTGAAGAAGTTACATTAATGGGAAATATCCACCACAGATAACAATGCAATAAAAAACATTTTAATACAGTTGATAACAGAAATGAAAGGTCCTGAAAACTATGCTGGAAAAGGCCTTTAACCTGTGAGGTTCTAATGTAATGAGGAGAATGAGTTCCTAGATAAACGTTTTACACAAGTCAAACATGGAAAACACCTCTACTGTTCATTCCTGTGGTGTCTAACTGCTGTGACTACTTAACGGAAGCAATAAATCTCTCCTTTTGAAATAATTAATTATATGAGTCATGAAAAATGTTTCTCATATGGGTCGTCATGTGTCTATTCAAATTACTTTTTCCAGTAAATCTTTTGCCACAAGTTGTACAGGAAAAAGGCTTCTCATCTGCGTGAATACCAATGTGTTTATTAAGATTAGATTTCCGACTGAAGCTTTTTCCACAAGAAAGACATACATAAGGCTTCTCCCCTGTGTGAGTTCTGATATGGTCAGTAAAACTACTTTTGACAGTGAAACTTCTGTCACGAATGCTACAGGAGAAAGGCTTCTCACCTGTGTGAGTTCTAATGTGTTTATCAAGATTATATTTCTTATTGAAGCTTTTCCCACAGGTCATACAAGAAAAAGGTCTTTCATCTGAGTGAGTCTTCATGTGAGAAGTCAAATGACCTTTTCTATTAAAGCTATTGAAACAAATTGTACAGGAGAACGGTTTCTCATCAATATGAAGTGTAATGTGCTTATTAAGATTAGATTTGTGAGTGAAGCTTTTTCCACAGGAAATACATCTGAAAGGTTTCTCACCTGTGTGTATTCTGATGTGGGCATCAAGATGAGATTTCTTAATAAAGCTTTTTCCACAGGTCAGACATTCATATTTCTTCTGACCTGTGTGAATTTTCATGTGAACCTTCAAATGTTCTTTTTTTAGAAACAAGTCCCCACATATCAAACATGAGAAAGGTTCATGTCCTGTAATTTCAGTCTCCTGCTTCAGAACAAGCTGTTCTTCATAGTCACTTATAGAGAGCTCCATGGTTTTCTCTTTTGTCCAGGGATGTTCTGGCTCTTTCTTCTCTTCTTTTATCTGCAGAGCTTCTTGTTCCTCTTGGTCCAAACTGGAATTCCTCTCCTGTCCACAGAGCTGCTGGTCAGAGAAATCCTCCTCTTTTCCAACATAGTCCTTTAGGCGATCTGGAAAGACAAAAACACAGCAGAAAGACTTTCTATTGTAGGCATAAGACAGGATAACTCACTTAAAACCACCTATTTCTATCCCCTGCAATTTCAGGGAATTTTTATAATGCAACATCCCCCGGGCATATCGGCGCCTGTAACCGAATGCAACATCACCCGGGCGTATCGGCGCCTGTAACCGAATGCAACATCACCGGGCATATCGGCGCCTGTAACCGAATGCAACATCACCCGGGCATATCGGCGCCTTTAACCGAATGCAACATCACCCGGGCATATCGGCGCCTGTAACCGAATGCAACATCACCCGGGCATATCGGCGCCTGTAACCGAATGCAACATCACCCGGGCATATCGGCGCCTGTAACCGAATGCAACATCACCCGGGCATATCCGCGCCTGTAACTGAATGCAACATCACCCGGGCATATTGGCGCCTGTAACCGAATGCAACATCACCCGGGCATATTGGCGCCTGTAACCGAATGCAACATCACCCGGGCATATCCGCGCCTGTAACCGAATGCAACATCACCCGGGCATATCGGCGCCTGTAACTGAATGCGACATCACCCGGGCATATCAGCGCCTGTAACAGGATCCAAGATGGTTGCTGCTCAAAAACCACTTAACAAGACATTTAGCCTTTAGCGGCAGAATCAGAAGATGCCAAAGTTAAAAAACGCTATGGAGTTTTTATTAAAGCTGCCACGATTAGTTAAAGTAATCGATATAATTAAGGATGAAAATATAGTTTTCTTCAATAACAATTTTTTTTCAGGCTGTTTATTTTTGGTCTGAGCAAACAGCTAATCTGAGTTCAGGTAATTCCCCTCCCCAGCACTAGTTTTGCTGTTGGTTCTGGTATAGAGTGTGATACGTAAATGCCAGTGGGAGGTGAGTCTGAATAGAGGACTGAGGCATCTGCTAGAGGACCAAAAGTATCCAGAGTATGGAAGTACTTTTGTGCACCTGGTGATAGAGCGGTTTGTACAATATGTAATGCAGTATTCACACTGGAGGCATTGTGGGCGTCATTAACGGCAGACACAGAAATCTAGACGTTTGATCAAACTGTGGGCAAGTTGCTTTGACGATTCAATGCTCTGCTACTCAACGCTTTGGTTGTTTATCTGCTCTGTTCTGTAGCTTCAAGCTACAGAGAAGTTTGGCTTATTTACTTCATACAGTGGGGAGGACAAGTATTTGATACACTTTTGATTTTTCAGGTTTTCCAACTTGCAAAGCTTGTAGAAGACTGTAATTTTTATCATAGGTACTCTTCAACTGTGAGTGATGGAATCTAAAACAAAAATCCAGAAAAATACAATGTATGATTTTTAAATAATTAATTTCCATTTTATTGTGTGAAATAAGTATTTGATACACCAGAACAATGAAACTTAATATTTGGTACAGAAACCTTTGTTTTTACAGAGATCAGACCTTTCCTGTAGTTCTTGACCAGGTTTGAACACACTGCAGCAGGGATTTTGGCCCACTCCTCCATACAGATCTCCTCCAGAGCCTTCAGGTTTCGGGGCTGTCGCTGGGCCACACGGACTCTAAGCTCCCTCCAAAGATTTTCTATTGGATTCAGGTCTGGAGACTGGCTCGGCCACTCCAAGATCTTAAGATGTTTCCTACGGAGCCACTCTTTAGTTGCCCTGGCTGTGTGATTTGGGTCTTTATCATGCTGGAAGACCAAGCCACGACCCATCTTAAGTGCTCTTACTGAGGGAAGGAGGTTGTTGGCCAAAATCTCACGATACATGGCCCCATCCATCCTTCCCACAATATGGTGCAGTCGTCCTGTCCCCTTTGCAGAAAAGCATCCCCAAAGAATGATGTTTCCACCGCCATGCTTCATGGTTGGGGTTGTACTCATCATTCTTCTTCCTCCAAACATGACGAGTGGAGTTTAAACCAAAAAGTTCTATTTTTTTCTCACCAGACCATATGACCTTCTCCCATTCCTCCTCTGGATCATTCAGATGGTCATTTGCAAACATCAGACGGGCTTTGACATGCGTTGGCTTGAGGAAGTGCATCTTGTGTTACTGCAGGATTTTAATCCTTGACGGCGTAGAGTGTTACTGATTGTTTTCTTTGAGACTGTGGTCCCAGCTCTATTCAGGTCATTGACCAGGTCCTGCCGTGTAGTTCTGGGCTCATTTCTCACCTTCCTCAAGATCAATGATGCTCCACGAGGTGAGATCTTGCATGGCGCCCCAGACCGAGGGAGATTTTCCCTTATTTTGTATTTCTTCCATTTTCTAATAATTGCACCAACTGTTGTTGCCTTCTCAACAAGCTGCTTGCCTATTGTCCTGTAGCCCATCCCAGCCTTGTGCAGGTCTACAATTTTATCCCTGATGTTCTTACACAGCTCTCTGGTCTTGGGTATTGTGGAGATTCTGGAGTGTTATTGATTGAGTGTGTGGACAGGTGTCTTTTATACAGGTAACGAGTTCAAACAGGTGCAGTTAATACAGGTAATGAGTGGAGAACAGGAGGGCTTCTTAAAGAAGAACTAACATGTCTGTGAGAGCCAAAATTCTTACTGGTTAATAGATGATCAAATACTTATTTCACACAATAAAATGGAAATTAATAATTAAAAATCATCAGTGGTGTCAAAAGTACACACATTTGTTACTTCTACACATTTGTTACTTAAGTAGAAGTATAGATACTGCAGCTTAAAAACACTGGTAAAAGTTGAAGTATCAACTTGACCTCTTTACTCAAGTAAAAGTGAAAAAGTATGTGCTCCAAAAACTACTTAAAGTATAAAAGTATAAAGTAGCCTATAAGAAAAAGGCCAGATAACACTATATGAATTGAAAGCACAATTTTTCCACTATTTCAAAAAATTCTTAGAGATAGGGCCAGGGATGATGGAGGTCTTGTTGGTCTCCGTCTCCATCCCCCGATACGCTCTCGCCTGTGTCCGACCTTTCAGACATTTAGACATGTTTTTCTGAATCCAACATTGTAGCATGGCATAGACAATTCATGTTTGCAGTTTGAAGAACACCTGCTTGCTTCTGATGATTTCCTTTAGCTAACCAATGAGTGTTTGTGATATACGACTCATCCAATTACACTAGTTTTCACTAGATGTGGATGGAGCCAATGATCTGCATTGGATGGAGCACATGACGGGAAATATATATTTAGAAACATTAAACCACGGGTAACTAATAAAAAATCAGTGGGGTCTAAATAAAGAAAATCAACCAGTAAATGTCAGGAGACATTTTTAATGATCTGTTACTTTAAACAGAATTCAACACTGAAATAAAATGACGTATATATGCATTCATGTTAAATTAAATTAGACAAATAAAGGTGAAAAAATGAAAATAGAAATTGCCAAATATTGCATCCCATGCTATCTGAGATGAGTTTACACTTGTATGACTGTATTCCTGTATATCCATCACTAGTTAAAAGACAAGATTCAGCAAATGCAAATTCTGCCTGTAAAACAATGACAGCGCAATATTCGCTGTCTGATCCGAAGCCTCATTTGGAGCTTTTAAACAGGCTTTTGAAAAACTTTGATAATTTGCTGCTGTAATATTATAGATTTATTAGAATAAAAAGCTAGCAGATGTGAATAATCAAAAAATAACAGAAACACAATTATAGAGCATTCAGTATTGTAAGAAAGCCCACACCGTTTCTGAATAAATGCATTATTGTATGAGTTACGTTCCGTTTTTGTCTCTTTCCTTGTAAGTCTTAAATGTCCCATGCTCCTGAATGCACCATAGCTGTCTGACGCTCGCGAATGCATCACACTGGTCTGTGTAGATGCGCGTTTGATTTTCAGTTGAAGACAAAGCTTTGCAGTTATAAAACCCACGTCGGCTAATCACTGTTTATTGTTGTGTGTGAATAACAAGAGATTACAACAAATAAATCAGCCGTACCTCGGACAAAACCTTTGGATTTAATGTTGTTCATAACATCGCAATCCGCTAATCCGTGACCTGTGCTTTAAACCGAAGCCAAGAGTAACGAGTAACGCTTGTTTTAAAAATGTAAGGAATAGAAAGTAAAGATACTTGTGTGAAAATGTAATGAGTAGAAGTCAAATGTAGGAGGAAAAATAAGTAATGGAGTAAAGCAGGCATCCCCAAACTCGGTCCTCGAGGGCCGCTGTCCTGCAGGTTTTAGATGTTTCTCTGCTCCAGCACAGCTGATTTTAATTGATAGTTGATTAATAGGCTTTTGCTCTACTGCAATCATCATCAGCTGTGCTAAAGCAGGGAAACCTCTAAAGCCTGCAGGACAGCGGCCCTCGAGGACCGAGTTTGGGGATGCCTGGAGTAAAGTATAGATACCTAAAAAGTGTACTTAAGTACAGTAACGAAGTATTTGTACTTCGTTACTTGACACCTGTGAAAATCATACATTGTATTTTTCTGGATTTTTGTTTTGAAGAGTACCTATGATAAAAATTACCGTCTTCTACAAGCTTTGCAAGTGGGAAAACCTGAGAAATCAACAGTGTATCAAATACTTGTTCTCCCCACTGTAAGTTGGAAAATATTTTTTAACATGTTTTTAAGCAAGAAAGCCCGACTACCCTCTGTGCAGTCAGTTCATCAGGATTATTATCCTACTCAAATATGAAGTGCCAGAACTTCAGCATACCACTGTTGTTATGCCGATAGATACATGGCTGGGTCCTGGCAATGGATTAGAGTTTGCCTATTTTGTTAGCTCATGATCTCCAAATAAAGATAAAGACATATCTGCCGTTGCTCTCTCTTCTCTCTTACTCGTACTCAAGGTACTTGTACCTCCTTTACTATGCATCCGTGAGACCTCCTCAACCCAGACGTTAATAGTTGAAATATCATTTCAGCTACAGAGAGGTTAATAAGCTTCTACTGGGTGCAAAGAAAATCCACTTGCTAGATGTCTGTGGTTATACATTGTGACAATTCTCCAAAAGAGCAAAAATATCAGTAAAATTCTTCAAGTTTCAACATTCAACACCTGAGGCAAAAACCATCAGAGCAAAGAAATTCAAAACCCACAAACAGATTAACTATTGTTTCTTTAAATAAAAGACTCGGAAGCGAGCTAACAGAGCTACTCTATCATGAAACCACTTCAAAAGCGCAATAAAAAAATCATTTATTACAAAATTTATTGAATATACGTCTCCAAATATTATATTCTAACATACTTTCTCAAAATAAGAGTTCTACTATCATCAGGAGGAGGTGGTTTGTTTTACTTTTAGCATATTTTCCAGATGTAAGAGTTGAATTTTATTCAAGAAGAGACTGTTTATTTGTACTGTGAGTAGGGTTGTCAAAAGTATTGATACTCAAAAAAGTATCGATACTGAAATGTTGTATCCGGATACAATACTTGTTTTTAAAAGTATCGATACAGTGCTACCACCAGTGGCACCTAAACAGTCATTCATCTAAAGTGCAGAATAGAGGACAATGCACTTTCTGAACACTGTGTGATTGAATAATCCTGTGCACTTTTCAGTTTCAGACTTTTTTTTTGTAAGAGGTGCAGCTGCTGAGAATTATTTTTGTTTCTTAACCGGTTTGGCCAGTGTCATTGTTATGTGTGCAAAACATAGCCAAGGAAGGAACACTTGATTTTAATTCTATAAGTTTTTTATCAAGCTTGCTTAATATTTTGCACAGCATACAACCTCAAAATATTGTTTTTATTGTTTATTGTATTTATTTATTTATTCCATTTTATTTATTAATGAAAATATTTCTGTAGAATTTTGGAGTCTTTGTTTTTATCCTTGTGGTATCGAAAATGGTATCGAGTATCGAATATTTTCCTTAGTATTGGTATCGAGTTGAGGAGTTTAGTATCGTGACAACCCTAACTGTGAGTTTGGTGTTCAAATTTCTAATAAAACAAAATCGGTCATGGTAATTTTATTAGTAATTTACTGAATACAATTCCACCAAAATTAAAAGTTAGCCTATTTTTCCAAAGTAAGAGTTTCAGTAGAATCAAGGCATCTCCAAGGACGACTCAGGGTCAATTCTGACACAGAAGTCAGTACCCTAAAGAGTGGGTGTCAGTAGCAAAATTGAAAAAGAATTTATTTTACATTTCAAAGGAGTTAAATCACAGGAGACGGGAAACAAATGGAAGCTTTAAGCCTCGGGGTCTCCAAGGCCAAAACAAACAAAACATCCCCCTTTTCATTATAAAATAAAACACTTTCTGAAGGACAAAAAAGGAAAAAAAAAACTGAACTCCCTGGCTAACCGCAAAACCAGAGAAAACAGCTAACAAACAAAATAGCAGCAAACCCGTACCAGCTTCCACTGTGAATAGAAACACTACTTTAGTTACACAATTATTCACAATATGCTCACAGCAAAACCATTTAAGTCCCAATAAACAGTCAGCTCAACGCTGTGAGACCCACAGATCAACACAACAGATTGGTTAACATAGCAGACAGACATTGACATAATGTACAATAAAGGACACAGATTAATAAAATAGTAATTGCTCAAAAAAAGCAAAGAACAAAAACATTCTTCTTTCTACTTTGGCTATTTTGGCTTTATTTCTTCATTTTGCCGCTCGGCTGCTGCTGCTCAGGGGTCAAATTAGATTCAAATTCAGAGAAATACTGACAGAACAAACAGTATTGCCTTGTAATGTCATGGCAATCCAGGAAACAGAGAAAAGATTTTAATGAAAATAAAAGGAAATGTTTACATCACATTTAACCAGGAAAGAAAGAAATATTCAAAGATCTATTTACCTTTTCAAGTGACTCTTTATCCAAAAATAAACAGCATGCAATGAAGTATTTTCTTTGGATATAATTTAAGGATATTGGATTTTGGTAGAAATTAAAGAATCACTTCTTGTGAGCTAAAAGAAAGGAAATATTAATAGTTAGACAAAGGGATTTTTTACGCTTGGCAGAGGATGATCAGCCACATATAGTTTATCAAGTAGCGAGAGCAGTTAGAGCCATACTTGAGAGCGAACCATCACTGTGGAGCGTAAAGCGCAGACTCAGAGCTACGTCCTTTGGCTCATTTCTGAACAAGCACAGATGGAAGAACATAGATTGTAAGAGTTCAGCACACAGTAAAGGACCATTCGGGATATTTTGTCCCCTGCCGCCATGATCCATCTGTGGTTCTACAGAATGAGCAGCGCTGCACAGCAGGAGGGCGGGGAGCAAACAGGATGCAGCAACACGGATGATGCTGCTGAGCAGATTACAGCACGATGATGCATTTTAAACGTCTGACAGACAACCTGCTAATTTGATTTAGTCTCGATGACGAAACCTCACACCTATGACTAGTCATGTTTTAATCATCAAAGATCAATGTTCATCTCATCAGTTTTCATTATCGTCATAAAAAAGTAGCGTCAACAGAATAATGCCCTCATCTTTATCGTTGATGAAAACAACGCTGTAGAGAACCATACCCAGATTGATACGATGTAGGAACTGAATTGAACTACGTGGTTCAATCTGGCTTATAGAAGGTTTATGTGGCTCGGATGGAAGAAAATAGCCCTTTCAGGGCTCTAAAATGAAGCAAGACAGAAAAAGCTTTCATAAAACCAAAAGGGAGTTTTAAAAATTCTGCTTTATAACTTGGAATAATATAAACCAGGCTTGATGTGTCTGATTGCTATAGATTTTAAAGAAGAGCAGATTAATGACACTAGTCTGTAAGGAAAGAGGTGGAATAGCCCTTTAGCTTTTTGCTGAATCGGTGTTATGAGAAGAAGACGCTGCCTGCTGAGAATTGCCTCACCTGTTGCTCTCTAAGCTCTGGCACATTGATGATCAGGGGTCATGAATTTACCAATGTTTTAGTGAAGGAGGCCGTGGAGACAATCTTTTTAAATCAAAATGAAAGCTAGAGAAAATAATGCTGACAAAGGATAATGCAGGAATGCTTTTAGGAGGTTTGTAGGTGGCTTTGAATTTTGATCTGCCTTTCAGCTTTAGATTTGTTTGTGAACTTTGGAAAACATTTTTCCACAGGACAGACATTCAGAAAACTTCTTACCTGTGTGAGTTCTACTGTGATCCATTAAATGTTCTGTTCTTAGAAAATTTTCTCCACATGTCAGACATTGGAAAGATTTCTCTCCTGTATCTTCAGTCTCTTGCTTCAGAACAAGCTGCTCTTCCTGCTCACTAATGGGGAGCTCCATGGTTTCCTCTTTTATCCAGGGATGTTCTGGTTCTTGCTGCTCTTCTTTTATCTGCAGAGCTTCTGGTTCCTCTTGGTCCAAACTGGGATTCCTCTCCCGTCCACAGAGCTGCTGGTCAGAGAAATCCTCCTCTTTTCCAACAAAATCCTGCAGCCGGTCTGAAAAACAAACAGCAGAAAGACTTTCTATTGGTGGTTATAAGGGACACACATTAGAGCACCAAACTCTGTCCTTGAGTTTACTGAGCGAGTGGATCCTGCTAATCAACCTGAAGATATGAAGTTCACTCTGGCCAACATTTGGACAGTGGTGCTGAAGCAGAGCGCTGTGATCACATCACTGAAACTGGTTATTAATGTCTAATAATTATTAAAGTAATTAAAGCATTTACATCCAACACCACAGTGACTGTCTAGATAATGAGGGAGTAATGAGACACTCTAGCCTCAGCAGAGCTTCCTCTAGACCTCTGCCTGGAAGAGACAGCTATATGTGTCAGAGGCTCTGTAGATTTTAGATGATTTTCTAATGAAATTTCTCTGTTCTGTTGTATTAAAAAGAAGCATTATGGAAGGAAAGAGAAAAAAAGGCCTAAATGATAAATCTTTCCTAGTTTTTTTCCTAATAAGTAAAAATTGTTAGAACCATCAAATGTAGTGAGTACAGTTATAAAAAAGACGACATTGCTGGAAGAATTCAGTTGTTGATAACAGGCAGGAAGGACTTCAAGGCCTGGATGATGAGGTGATCACCTTCAGTCCATGACATGGAAATGCAGTATCCCAATGTGGACACGTTAAAAGAGGCAGATCTGGGAACTCATGTCTGGGTTCCCATCACAGAAGAGCAAAGTAACTCAGCCTTATCACTCAAGAGGAGGATACTTGCTTTCACTGCAGAAGAAAAAGAGATTTACCCAAACCAAGGCCGTCGCCGGCGACCAGGTGGACCTTAAGTTGGGGTAATAACTCAGAATGCATAAAATTCCACCGGTAAAATTTTTACCAGCAGATGGAGCCATTGCACGCAACTCCAAGCTGACACCAAAAGTTCAAAGCCCCACAGCTCTGGAACTGTTATAGCTAAAGGTATTACATTTTCTGCATTTGTGGTTGACATGATGTAGAACAAATATAATACAATAAAACCCGCTTCTTCTCAAGACTGTCTTAATTACTGCTGTTCAAAAAAGACCTATACTTTCGAGAATAAAAACAACAACTTTGAGTCATGTTTGAACTGATGCAGTTCAAACATGGCGAGAATTACCCAAAATGAGGTTGATGTTAAGAGGTTAATAGTCTCTAGATAATAAATTATTACTCTTTTCATTTAGTGGGGGATTAATAATTAGCACAGTCAGATAAACACAAATCAAATGAACATTTTGCCAAATAAAACTAATAAATCGCCATCAGAGAGAAGGCTGCTGCAGATGGGATAACATTAGCCTAAGGTTCACTGGTTGCCACGGTCCTCTTAACTTTGGAATTTCTTTTTAATTGGTCATTAAGTTGTTTAATGGACCATATAGTAACGCTTTAAAGTATAATATTCTCACCTCAAATGATCTAAAAACGTACATTTATTGAACAGCAACAGAAAAGAGAACATTTAACTTAATACCCTGAGCTCTGTTAGCTCTAATCTGGAAGCTGCTGCCGCAGTGCATGCTGGGACAGCTGTCAATCTCAGGAACGGACAAGTCTGCTCTGATGCATGCTGGGTAAAGAGGGAGGGACAAGAACAACATCTGGGGACTTTTTCTGTTCTCGGTCTGCTGTTCTCTTGAATTGGAACAGTAATAAGGCTGAGGATGATGACGTTTCAGGAGTACACGAGCACATGAGAACGCACATAGTGAGAAATGGCCTCAGAAACGGAAATTAAGATGCTCAGAAGAAACAAAGAAAAAGACATCTCAGCATATCTGTCTATAATCCAGATGAAGGTAAACTATTACATAGATTACAGGCATTTCTGAATACATAAAAACCTGGATGACTCTTAACTTTCTGCTTCTGAATGCAGAAAAAACAGAAGTTCTAGTCTTTGGACCAGAGTCTTTGAAAAAGAAACTGATTAGTCAGTCACTTCATTTCAGTGAGATATCTCACTGAGAAGAAATATCCACTCTGCCTGCACTCCCATTACATTCCCAAATCGTGTCCTAATTATATAAACAGCTCAGAAAAACACTTAGCAGTTAGGGAGTATCAGGTACATACGTGAACCATAAAAATAATTAGGGATCCATTATATTTATCGGACCTATAAAATATTGTCCGATTTGGCTGAATTCTTTATTGACCCAGTATGTACTTTTTTCAATAATTGAATGAAATTGGTGTTCATTTGGTCTAATTTAATTGCTGTAATTTGATTCATGCAGAGCAGCCTCAAAGTGGGGTTTGGCATACCTTATGCAAGGTTTTAACATAACAAAACTAATAGCTCACCTGAATAATTGTCACTGTGGCAAAGCAATATGGAAATAATACGAAGCAGCTGCGGTGGCAGGCAGCGGTGCTAAGGCTAAGACAACAACAACATGGAGGACAGATGTCTCCATTCAGAGAAATATAATAATGAAAAGCTTATTTCTTCCTTCAATTGTCCCAGTGAAGCATACAGTATAGGGCAATGTGTGCGGCCATACATGGCCTTTACTAAAAAAAAGAAAATCTAATTCTACGCCCTGTTTTTTCTCCTGAAAACTTCACTCAAATTTTCAAATTTCACCAGAAGCAGATGCTGGAGTTGGAACGATGTATCAGTTGCTGCTCGATGCGCCCCATCAACCAATCAGAGAAGCTGATCTGGGAGCTGGCAGGGAGATGGACAGTGGTGCTTAAGCAGAGCGATATGACGTCGCTGAAACTGTTTATTAACGCCAAAATCAACTTAAAATGTTGAAACCTGTCGACAAAATATGTTCACTGTTACTATTCTGGTGCCTGCAGTTTGAATCACATACTTGAAAAACACTGACATCTACTTCCAGCTGCTGTGAACAGTAGGGGAAATCCCCAAGAGGCGAAGGGCTATAAGGTCTTTGCTGAGTGCAGAGCCCATTCCCCCCCATCCTGCACCCCCAGGATAGGGGGAATGCCCAGGCAGGTACTGGCTTATTCCGGACGGTTGCTCTGCTGAGGTGGGGCCCCCTGGGGCCTTGGATCCACTTTGGGGTGGCTGGCTGCCGGCGGAGCCCGTGGAGTCATCCCTGCGGGCCATGGGGGCCCCGGCATAGCGGTAGCTGGGGGTTTTCGTCTGGGACGTCTCTCCTCCTCCCTCGGTGGGGGGTCAGATTTCCTGGGTTTGCCCCTCCTGGGTGCCTTTGCTCTTGGGGTCCCTTTGGGCGTCTGGGGCTTTGGGTCCCGCGGTACTCGCCTCGGTGCCCTGGTGGGGCGCGTCTTTGGCTCTTCACAACCACTATTGAGCATTTTTCCTTTGGATAAACTTTACATGCACAAGTGCACTTTCACAAACAACTACAGGTTCTTAGAGATTCACTTCCATACAGAAAGTGCATATTCTTATCTTCAGGTAACACAGAGTACATGTCAGATTAAATAATACTACTTATACTCCAGCGATAGTATCTAGGTGTTACTTTACCGTTGGTTGTGCTGTTCTTTTTACATCTCTATGCAGGTGATGAAGCAGTCTGAAGATGTTTTATGGTTTTCTCCCTTTTATCTCCCCTATCTTTCATCTTTTGGTGAACTATGGCGATAGCCATACTGAACAGTGCTGGCAGTTAGGAAGGAGCTAGGACCAGGAGGCTGGATGCTTCCTAGCCTCAATGCAGTTAGCATAGGAACGTCTCTGAGGGCCGCTATACGGTTACCCACAATCCTTTGTGTGACAGAACATAAAGGCACAGCCCACCTCACAGAGTTTGATCAAAGTCCATTATTCCCTGACATGGCCTCGCCTTCATATGTTTGGGGTTTCATAGCAGAAAGCTTCAGTTGTTCACTAAATTTATGGAACTTTGGATTTTTGTAGTGCTTTTCCAGAAGGCTGTTCCTCACCTGTCCAGGTATCTTGGCTCCGCCCACTCACTGCTGTCTGCATGTTGTTCTGGTTCTTTCTGATGAGACCCATTGGACCCTTTTCTAGATATCTCTGCTGATTCAATTTGAGTTTTCTTTTTTTATTGATTTCAGCTGTTGTGATTTTATGTTCAATTCTATTCCCAGCCAGTTGGGATCTTATATTTCTGATACTTCAAGATGCTTATTGCCCTCCCCTGTATGGGGTGGTAAATATCTTATTTAATCAGATAATATTTCAGCTGTTATATAGTGTTTATGACACACAGTCCTACTAACTGTGTGTTAGAACAATAAATAAAAGAGTGATTCGAGCACTAATCATGGTCAAACAGTTATTTCTGCACAAATATGGAATAAATTCACCACAACTTCTGTTCAAAATATAAGAGTTTATTAACAAAAATCATTCAGCTCCAAGTCAAACATATTTCAGTTTAACACTCTTAAGACTAGTAAAACTCAACTAAACTAAACTACTAAGTACAAAGGGGAAGGGGAAACATGGTTGAAAAACATATAACAGTTTAAGATGGATTTTGAATTTGAAAACCAAAGTTTATCTAGAAGAATTTGGGATGTGATCAAATTAGCTTTTTTAACTTTAGTTAAATGATTCTTTACCCTCTTTGAAATAGCTAGCAGTGAATAGACATCAGGATTCCACTAAATGACTCTTGGTCATACTTGCTAATGGAAATGTAATGAGCAATTGAGGAACACATGAACACTAATGTTATATCAGTGTTTAACCCTTAGTGAATAAAGCTTGTCTAAGCTTCAGCAACAGCTAAACACATGTTTCTGTATAGCATAGCATAGCGTAGCATGCAGTCCATCCTGTTATCATCGTCTTTACTCATCAGTAAACACATGAAATAATCAAAAGACATATTGTTTGTCCTACCTTTGCTTTTATTTTAATCAGAATAAAAGTCTGTTTCTGGAATATATCCAACCAATAACTCATCATTCAGCTAAAAGGTTCTTAGTCCCAAAAATTAAACTTGTTTTTTATTCTAAAAACTTTCAATCAAAAAAGTTGTGCCACACCATGCATGGCACAGCAGGGGTCCGTCTGGATTTTTTAAATTTAATCATCTATAACTTCTCGATTGCCTGTTGTATGGACAGCAAACTAGCTTCATCTGTAACCAAGGTGTTTTAGATGAAATGTTGCTGCACTTTATTATGTTTATTCCCTTCATAACAGAAAAGGTAAAAAAATTTGTGAATGTAAACATCTTTTTGTTAGGACATTTTTTGGCCATTTAAATTTTCTCCGACCCCAAACAATAAACTTTTAAAATGTTCACATCCACATATTCGCCCAGGACCTGAATATTTACCAAGTTTACATTATAACACCTTATCTGTTCTAGTTTCTATGTGAAATGAGCTTTATTAATTAACCGCTTCATCAAAACTTTGCTTAAACGATCATTAACAGTGAGTTTCTCATGTAATGAGGTGGAGTTTCTTTTTATCACCATTCAAACATAGAAAACGCCTCTACTGTTCATTCCTTTGGCGTCTAACTACTGTGACTTATATGGAACAAATGTGTAAAAAAAATATACATATAAATCATTCCACATCCTGCATGAATAAATGTCACCTGAAGACTCAAATTAACTTCTTGTTTAAAACCGTTCTCACAAATGTATGCGATTGATGTGTGAATCAAGATGAGTTTTCTGAGTGAAGCTTTTTCCACAGGACAGACATTCAAAAGGTTTCTCACCTGTGTGAATTATCATGTGTTTAGTCAAAGGACTTTGTTCAATAAACTTCTTTTTACAAATGGTACAGGAAAAAGGCTTCTCACCTGTATGAATTCTCACATGTTTAACAAGATGATATTTCCTTGTGAACATTTTTCCACAGGACAGACATTCATGAATCTTCTGACCTTTGTGAGTTCTTATGTGAACCATTAAATGTTCTTTATTTAGAAAGGTTTCTCCACATGTCAAACATGGGAAAGGTTGCTGCTCTTCATGCTCACTAATGGGGAGCTCCATGGTTTCCTCTTTTGTCCAGGGATGTTCTGGTTCTTTCTGCTCTTCTTTTATCTGCAGAGGTTCTGGTTCCTCTTGGTCCAAACTGGAATTCCTCTCCTGTCCACAGAGCTGCTGGTCAGAGAAATCCTCCTCTTTTCCAACATAATCCTGCAGGCGGTCTGGAAAGAAACACAGCAGACAGACTTATTATTGCAAGTTAAAGAAAGGACACCTCACATAAAAGCACCAAACTCTGTCCTTCAGTTTGGGGGGCAAGTGGATCCTTTCATCATCATTGTGTCAATCTAACTACATACAAACAGACTGGAACTACATCTCCCATCATGCAATCTGATAGTACAGTCACAGGTTTGGACCTCCACTTTGATCTTTAATAGGTGTGGGTTAAAAAAAAAAAAAAATGTTATTTTGGATCGATACCTGTAACATTTTACAAAATTGATGTGTAGGGAATGAGATCGATTAGTTTTATAGAGACGTGAGTGACGTTGACGTTCAAGAGCAGGCGTGGGCAAATGCAAAATGGCCGACGCAAGTAACGGACCGCTCAGCAAGCCGTCCCAATTAACGTCTGACGCCTGGAACCATTTCAGATTTAAAAGAACTAAAGACAATGTGGTGGATAAAGCCAAACTGTTCTGCAAGATCTGTCAAGCCGAGGTCAGTTACTGTAAATAAACTACAAATCTCCAAAATCACCTGACAAGATATCATGCTATGCTAAAATATGACAACAAACCTTCCAGAGCTACACAAAAAAATGGAGGGATTCGATAGCATTACCAGCAAATTCTCCGCGGGCCATCAAGATAACTTAGGCCATCGCAACTTTTGTGTGCAAAGATTTACGGCCCTACTCTGTGGTGGAAAATGAAGGCTTTAAGCAGCTCGTTCATGTGCTCCAACCACACTATGTCATGGTGCAACGCAACCATCTGACTGACACCGTTATCCCCATGATGTACACACGAGTGAAAGGGGACATCCAAATAAAAATGAAGTAAACAGAGAGTTGGCACTACTTGAGACACATGGACATCACTGTCAACGCAGTCCTACATGACACTACATTGACAATGAGTGGCGCCTCGTGTCTCATGTCCTACAGACCCCTGAAGTTACATTGAGCCACACTGCTGCAAATATTGCTAATATGTTGACGGGGGCCATACAGAAATGGGGGCTGAGCAGCAAACACCCAGCAGTTGTTATGGAAAATGCTGCAAATATGGTTCGTGCAGTGGAAACAATGCAGCTGATGCATGTCGGCTGCTTAGCGCACACCCTGAACTTAGCCTCACAGGCAGCTCTAAAAATCCCCGCTGTGTCACGTCTGCTTGCTCATGTGAGGCGTATAGCAACGTTCTTTCACCGTAGTACAACGTAAAACCACACACTGAAAGAAAAACAGCAGCTGCTTCAACTACCAGTGCATAAGCTAACACTTGATGTTGTGACCAGATGGAACAGTGCATTGGACATGCTGGAGCGCTTTTTACAGCAACAACCAGCCATCTCTGCTACTCTCCTTTCTCAAGACGTGAGCAGGAACGAAAAAGATTTCTGCTCCCTAACAGAGGAGGATGTATCAACTGCTGAGGATTTGTTACATCCTGACAAACTGATGAAAGAAGCTACTTTGGTAATGTCAGAGGACAAGCAACCAACTCTGTCCGTCATCGCCTCACTGCTCGCCCTGCTTCAGATGCCTTCACCCCCAGCTTTGAAGACAGCGCTGTAGTCAGGGACTGAAAGGCTGCTGTAAATAACTTGGTGACAATGCATCTATGTATTTTTATTTTCTTTATGTGCATTTTTTTTTGTTGTAGCAGTCACAGCTTCATTCCATCATGTACTTATCCTCACTCAAAATGTTACAACACAGTTTTTTTCTAAGATGCAAAGCTGAATCTCCTGCAGGGCTCAATGAGAATCCTCTGATCAGGTGGAAAGCAAATGAAAGGGAGAATTCACTGTTGACTCGCCTTGCAAAGCATTATCTTTGTGTCTCAGGGACCAGTATCGCATCAGAGAGGGTATTTTCAACAGCTGGAGACATTGTCTCTGCAAAAAGGAACTGACTGAGTACAAATTATTTTCCTTCACAAGAATCTCACAATTAGTGAGAAGTGAAAATAAAGACAATAATTTGACATAGCACTCTAATTTACTTTGTGTTTGTTTGCCAGTATTTTTTACCTTTAAAAGAGAAAATGCCTTTATGCAAATTGAAGTGTTGTTAAAGTTTCTTCACTTGCAATACTTTATACAAATTTGCAATTTTTTTTTCACATTCTTCCTGAATGAAAAAGCTCTATTGTTTAAGTCCAACATTTGATAAGAGTAATAATTTAGTAATCAAGAATAATAGTTCTGTGAGAGACAAATGCAGGATCCTTTGTATGATCAGCTCTTGTTAAGTCACCATAGAGTATGAATAGTTCTTCTTGTGCTAACAGTTTTAAGGCTGATAGGCGATAGTCACACACTGAAGTCGTTGGTTGTTGTGCAGATGAGCAGAAAATCGGCCACTGAAGCCTTACTTAGGTATTAAAGGAAAAAACTTTTTCCTCCATGGTTTGGTAGTGGTAAAGGTGGTTGTCACGCCAACTGACAAAAAGCACCGGAAAACATAAAAAAAACCCCTCTTTATTTCACTTCTATTAACAAAACAAATCTCCAGGCGGACCTGCAGGGGGCAATCAATCATTTGCATTTTGTAACATCACCAGCAAAGCACTCCAACCGACATCCTGTCAAGGGGAGGAACTTCCTGTTGAACGGCAATCTTGAACACCAGTTCAATACATGCTGTGGAAGATAAAAGGAGGAAAGTTTGTTGGGAGCAAAAGTTTGAAGAAACAAGCCAAACCAAGAAAACTAAAATCCCTCAGTTCACCGTCAAACGCAACTGGTAGGAGAATCGATGTTCTTGAATTACTCACCTATTGTTGTGGAAGTGGAAATGATGAACTTCTGCTCAACCATGTGCTCCACATGTGCACATGTAAAGTGTTTGTCACAGTTGGCATCTGACTTCGTTTATTTTAATGTTAGTGGCTTTGGTTAATGATAATCACTTAATTTGTTTGCTTAGTTTGAAGTCAGAAGTTTATGTTAAGCTTGACGATGCAGCTTATTGTTTACATTAGAGACTCAAACCAGTCCAATTGTTTGGAACAGCAAACCTGATGGCTTTATTGGACTTGTGCTTTTGTTTGACACTCCACTATTTGCATATCTTATTTACTTAAGTTAAATGTTAAACAAGATATATTTGTTTATCTGAGATTAATGCTAAAATTTACAGGTTTATTGGCACTTACGCTGACTTAATGCTAAGGCATTTCTAGTTTGGTTGCATTAAAAGTTAGTTGTAATTAATGATAAAATTAGTACTTTATGGATCTTTATTTTTACATTTTAATGATTTGTGTTTGTTTAAACTTGAAATAGTGTAATATCGCCTGTTACTAGGGCTGGGCGATATAGAAAAAAAGCTTATCGATAAAAAAAAAATGCATATTGATCGATATCGATAATTATTGAAAGATTTGAAACCATATTTTATGTAAAGTTCTGCCTGGACTTTTTATGATATTGCTAAATGATTTAATTTTAATAAAGAACACAAACACAGACTTCCAATTAAATATTTATTTAACCAACTTTTTTAACCATAACAGAATTGTTTTAAAGAAAAATAACTTAAAAGACCTGAGTTATGTTATTAAATACTGACAAAGAATAAACTAAAGTGACCAAAATAAATATAACAAATAAACCTGGTTCAGCTTAGTTTCCTGCTTTAACCTGAGTTATTACTTTGAAGTTTCTGGCCCCTCAGCATTTTTCTCTCAATTGTTAGAACTACGTGGGAAACTGCCCAGAACTTTATATATATAATTTCCCGAAATTCCCGAAGATTCCTCGGAGGAGAGCCGCGTCGGGGCCTACACAGCCCTTACTCCAGCGGGTGTGTGCGGCTGAGATGATAAAAAAAAAAAAAAAAAGTTGGTTGTGTTATCAGACTTCGTTTTCACTGGTTCCCGACACATTTTACAGATGACTGTGGTTTGTTTTTTGTCCGACTTGCCATAACCGAAAAACTGCCAGACTGCCGAACTACAAAAACCCTTCTTTGAAACAATTTCATCAGCCTCTCCTTGCTGCGACATCTGCATGTGCTCTGTGTTGTGGTTTGAGAGGGCGGCGCTTTGTGACGCCATGCCTGTGTCCGCGATTGCGATTGGTTGGGAGGAAGTAGTGACTAGCATAAACCTACATGCTAGGCTACAATGAGAAGGAAGGAAAACTGCGTTTCTTTATCGAACTTTTATCAAGCCTATTTTTTTCTATTGCGCCACATGTCTATCGATCGATATATATCGTTATTGAATTATCGCCCAGCCCTAGCTGTTACTCTTCTGTTCAAGGTTTTCAACTTGAATGACTGAAAGACCCCTTCACCAATCCTTGTTCTGAGTTGTTCCTTGCTGACTGGGTTCTTTCAAGTGGAGCATTACTGAGAGAAAAATTCAAAATCACAGCAAAAACTTGACAGTTGAAAACAAACGTGGCAACAGTGACTAAGGATAAACGGCCTCCAGTCAACCTTGTCTACATGAGGAAACACTGCAAGAATGGTGGAAGAAGCCACAGAAAAAAACATTGAACAGCTTAAGACTGAGAGGACTTCAGCAAAAGCGGCCTTCACAAAACAGGCAAACTACCAGTTAAGAGTGACTGGATACCTGATGAAGTCAGAACTTTAAACAGAGTATAGGAAACTCTGCACACTCTCCAGGGGGAGTCAACAGTGCCAACGACCAGTACGAGCTTGGTCTACTAGCAGAGGTTGATGAAGAGGAGAAAGAGGTGAAGCTGCAACCAAACCAAGAGAGCGACCTTTTAAAGACCACAGAAGACTGCAGAAACCGACTGGAAGAAGTCAGAACAAGTGTACAGACCAGTCTCTGGTCAAGGTACGCCGAGGGGGAGCTGACCTTTGCCATTGAGGAAGCAGAGTCAGCATGCGAACAGGCTGGTGGCATCCCTGTGCCCCTCATCAACAAAGATGCATATGAGTACAAGGTGGAGTCATGGTGTTCGGAATATTTTCTTGGCACTCTTTGGGCCCCTTGGTACCAATTGAGCATCGTTGCAACGCCACAGCCTACCTGAGTATTGTTGCTGACCATGTCCATCCCTTTATGACCACAATGTACCCAACTTCTGATGGCTACTTTCAGCAGGATAATGCGCCATGTCATGAAGCTGGAATCATCTCAGACTGGTTTCTTAAACATGACAATGAGTTCACTGTACTCAAATGGCCTCCACAGTCACCAGATCTCAATCCAATAGAGCATCATTGGGATGTGGTGGACAGGGAGATTCGCATCATGGATGTGCAGCCGACAAATCTGCGGCAACTGTGTGATGCCATCATGTCAATATGGACCAAACTCCCTGAGGAATGCTTCCAGCACCTTGTTGAATCTATGCCACGAAGAATTGAGGCAGTTCTGAAGGCAAAAGGGGGTCCAACCCGTTACTAGCATGTAGTACACGGTGAGTGTACATGGGCTTTAGACCAATACTGATTGAATAATTTTGATATATTTGCAGAGATTTCTCCAAATTGCTGTAAAGAAGTGTTCATTTTCCAGTATGATGGAGCCCTTTGCTCTGTTCGAAATCCTGGGACGCATCCTTAGAAGGCCAGATTCGAAGGACGATTATGTCATAGCGAGCAGAGGTCTGGTCGTTATGTGACCTTAAAATGCGTCCCTCTTTTTGCCCGATTTGAAGTACGGGTCCGATGTATCCTCGGTATCCTTGGTTTACCCAGGATTCATTGCGAGACCAAGCAAGCCGGCTGCTCCGTGATCAGAGGAAAGGTTACTTGGCGCTAAACAGTGGTGAAAATTGGAAGTTCAGTTTAATATAATCCAGTCTGTGAATAGTTCCGTCTGAAATGAATGAAAATAGTTGTTTTAATGTTTATTGAGTCAGATATGTGGCGGTAATGTTTGATTTATCTAAAGGTGTTTATCTGTTACTGTGTAAATGAGTTTGACTGTAATTTAAGGACAGATTCTAATATGTCTGCAGTGTGGGGACTGAATCTGAAAGGCTTGTAATTTTTTATTGCCGTTTTGCACAATATGCTTAACTAAGTATTTTTTGTTAATGAATATTAGAGATTTTGCAGATATATTTTTTATACATACATTGTTTAGATTTGCTTATATCTTTCTACCCCTTTTATAGAATATAAAATCCCTTTATTGTCCCACAATGGGCAAATTTACAACAGCAGAAAGATTATTGAAAATAATCACACATATGTGGACCTTGTGGGAAAATGTATAAGAATAACATAATAGGGAAGAGTTAAAATATAAACAATAAAATACTGTAAAGTACGGTGGCTGAGAAGTGCAAAACACATTTACAATTCAAAAACACATTAACAAATAAAAAACAAAATAACATTTGAAGAAACAAAATTATATTTTATGAAACAAATGTATTTTTGAAAAAAAAGTTAAAATTTTTAAAAACAAATTTACATTTTAGCAAACAAATTTACATTTTAGGAAACAAATTCACATTTTAAACAAGTTAGATTTTAGGTGAGAGAAAGTTTCATTTTAGATAAAAAAAAATACATTATAGGGAAACAAATTTATATCTAAAAAAAAATTGACCGTTCGGAAACACTTGCACAAGTGCAAAGACAAAACTGCAAGCGGCAGTTGTTAATGTGTTTTTGAATTGTTAATGTGTTTTTGAATTGTTAATGTGTTTTTAAAAATTTAAACTTTTTTACAAAAATACATTTGTTTCATAAAATAAAATTTTGTTTCTTCAAATGTTATTTTGTTTTTTATTTGTTAATGTGTTTTTTTAATTGTAAATGTGTTTTGCACTTGTTTCATAAAATATAATTTTGTTTCTTCAAATGTTGTTTTGTTTTTTATTTGTTAATGTGTTTTTGAATTGTAAATGTGTTTTGCAGCCACCGTAGTAAAGTGTTTTAACAATATAAAACTGCAGAATATAAATAACCAATATGCAGCTGTGGACATTTTTACAGTAATGGATATTTGAAAATGGTTGGAATCTTTATTCCACTCTGGATTCTTGTGAGTGTAGTCTTTGTTCACTTTACAATAAAAAACAAATAAATAAACAGTTTTGAAAACCTCGGTATTCATTTTTTTCCTGCTTTGTGTGTCAACTTTCACGGTTGCTAAGCAACAGAGCATACGGTGGTAAAACCCGCCGAAGGGTAGACCTGTTTGAATTCACAGCCAAAACACTTCCGGTCTCCTTATTTTCAAGGACTTCAAATGATCCAGTCTCGGTAGACCGCGTCCTTGGAGGATGCAGCCCAGGTTTTCAAACACAGCCCTTGTTTAGTTCGTTTACCGTTTTGTTTCTAGGGGAAGTGACGTCATTCAGGTCTATTTTTCAAAATAAAACAGAGGTAAAAGAGTCCGGCCAGTATTTCCTTCTGCCGACAGCCAGACAGGCCATTATTAGAGACCCGGCTGCTAATGGAATACAGGCCAATATTAGAGGATTTACGGTATAAAGTATAAACCTAACATTTGCATATTTATTTCGAACACTGTTAAGGTTCAAAGACACAAACACAAATGTTTGCATTAAAACAAATAAAATACACCTGACAAAGGAAACAAATAAATTAAATAAAGTGTCTTATGAACTTTACTCAAGTGCTGGCTGTTTAAAGCTAGTTCACATAAAATAATAAAATAGATTTGAGATCAATGTTGTGAAGAAAAAAAAAACTCCAACTGATACAACAAAGTGCTTTCCTGCCAGCTAGTTCACATGGTATATAAAGGTACAGTATTTAAGGTGGAACAAGGCATAGCTTGCTAGTCCTGAGAGTCAGCTTTGTATTTGGTGTGGGCAATTAAGGAAGCTTGTATAGCTGGCCTGTCATTGTTTCTGGGTGGATGTTGGTGGTGGTGTATCTTCAATCTGGAACAGAAATTAATACAATGTCAGGATAGATGTACAGCATAACAGGATTCCAAGTGTATAAGTAGCATATAGGTCTGTTATTTTCCTTAACAAAAACTAAGTCTCTGTAAAAACTACATTTGACAATCCATTTCAAACTCATACAAACAACCTAACTATCATTTTATGCAGGAATAAATTTCAGACATTTTTATGTGTGCATGCATTTTGGTTGTATTAATATTGATGCCAATTCAAATCAAATGTCCTTGTAATAGTAATGTGCAGATAAACAGAGCAGCATTTTATGTCACCAAATAAAGACATTGGGAGTTTGCATCCCAATCCTAGCAATGGCTATTTTGTGTATGAAAATCTAGGTTAAAGTTGTTCTGAATTATGTGTGGCGTATTATATTTTATTTTGTCTTATCCTGATAAATAGTTTCAGTTCGTTTTAGCATTTAGCATACATGTGTAGCTGCCGAGATGTTTTGTGTTAACTATAGTTCACTTGCAGCTCCTAGATTACCTAAAACGTCTGTCTGCTTTAATCAAACTTGCAATTTAACTAAAACTATAGTTACCCGGCCAGTATAACATATCTAAGTTAGCATAAATTTAACTTCACATACAATCGGTCTCCGCCAAGTGACGTCAATTGTTTACCTCGGGCGCGGTGCATCGTGGGAAAACCACCATATTAGGTGGAAAGTCGAGATAAGCCACACGCGGCTGTTCTTTCGGCACAATTATTTACCAGAAATGACACGATCATGTTGTGTGAGAGGCTGCCAGTCCCGGTGTCGTGCCAAGGTAGTTATCCCCGCGAAAATTTGTATCCCCTCGTCGGGAGCGCGCACGGAGTAGGAAGAACAACCCGAGTTAACTCTGCTTCAATTCCAACGTGCAGAACTTGAAATTTGAAAGGTTTTACGTGTATGAAAGTTGAGCTTCACTGTTTTATTCTTTACTTCACATGTTATAGCAGAATATCGCCAGTGATATTGATTTAAAACTAATAATAAAACACAAACGTTTGCTTGAAAGCTGGTCACTGACAGCAGTGTCTACTCCTTCCTCTGAAAGCAAACAGATCCTTGTTCTTTTCCACACGTTCATTAAAAAAATCTCTCATTGTTTCAGTGTCCAAATGTTCTCATCCCATTGAAAACTGTTGTAAACCATATACTTGTAATGAAAATGAAATAGAAAATGGAGTGCACGTGTAATCATTAAAGACTATATGCAGAAGGGAAATAATTTTTTCCTGGTTGAAATTTAGTACTTAAATCTATATTTGTGTTTATAGTAACGTACAATTTATCTATGTTGTACTATCCTTAATAAACAGTTTGTGTTCTAACATCAGCCGTTTTATTTCATCCCATATTGCCAGAACCAGCAATATGGGATGAAATAAAACCTGCTGTAATCTGTTCCCCCTGTCTAAATCAGGCAAAAAAGGCCCCAACTTTTTCATTTTTAGCTTATAAACATCTTTTATGATGACAACTAACCCCTGAAACTTTGGATGTCATTGACCTTTATTTCTTAAAGTTATAAGGGGGGAACAAATTATAGCAGGCCACCTGCTATAATCTGTTCCCCCTGTCTAAATCAGACAAAAAGGAGCCATTTGTGAACTGTCCGTGTGCTTCCAGTGACTTATATGCTTTGAATTCCTCGCAAGTGTAGGCACTGACGCCAAACACTAGGTAGTTTATTATGTCCACTGATGAGGTCGGAGGCAGTGAAGTGACGTCGGAGCTCCAGTCTTTGCTGCAGAGATCATAAGGATCTATGCCGTTAATATCCGACAGTTTCGACAAGTAACGGTCCCTGGCCTCGTTATTAAGTTTTTGCCGGTACGGTAATTTCGCATTCTGCTTACTATTTTCCATATAGTCAGAGAAACAAACTCAATCCTTTAGTCCTTCGTTTAGCTATGCTGCGGTTGTTTACACATTCTCCACCTAAGATGGCGTCTTAGCAACAAATGTCACGTGACTGGCGGAGACCGATTCTATCAACAAGTGGCTACGGTCGCTACGTGCTAACAAGCTAACGTAACGTAGCCAGCCTGAACACTAAATGCTATGAAAGTTAGCCAACATTAGTTAGTTTATCATTGGGACATTATAGCCGTTGATTTAATGTTACATTATAAACAATCACCTCCAATCTTTCTGTTAACTTACCGTAATGTCTTTGTGTTGAACTGCGACGTGTCTCTTCAGGTTTGTTGTGTTTTTTTCCAGCTACCATTTGGCCACATTCCTTCCCTTCGACTAAAATCAAGCATTTGGTTTTGTTCTCCACTTCAATGAAGTGAAAATGTGTCCATATATCACGTCTCCTCTTTCTCCCGAGCCCCGCTTATTTCTGATTTACTCCAAGTTATTGTTTATTAGTGGGGATTTTAGTCTCGTCTAGATTTCGTTCGGTGAAAAATGTGCGTTGACGAAAATATTCACGTTTAGTTTTCGTTAACGAAATGAACACTAGTAGATATCTGTGGTTTCTGACAGCAGAATCTATCAAACCCTCTTTGGTATCTGCAGAAGCTGGATCTGCTTTGTGAAACTTCAACAAAGAGCTTTAGAAGGTCTTTAGTTGCATCTGGCTGGCATTATAGCCGGTGTTGTAGATCTACTGGTGGCAGCTGGAATATGCAGATGTTTCTGTGGCTTTAAGGACCCCGTCACAGAACCTGGAAATAAACAATCCTGTTCAGCATTAATAGTGCATTCAGCACATATAAAGGGGCGGGTTCAAGGTTTTGAAGATTAGGGCCAAAGTCCTGAATCGATTTGATTTCGATTCATACAGTTCTGAATCGATTAAATTCGATTCCATCTGCTCTTACAATAATGAAAGTGGCTCAACTGTTATAAATATGTATTTTATTTCCTTTCATATCAAACACAAAGTGCAGACTTGTAAACACCACAGTTTAAACTTGGGATGTAAACAAAACTGTCCAAAGTCTCAAAAGTGCTAATTTGTACAAATAAAAGTGAAAAACAAAACGGTTTACAACACTGCAATTTGAATAAAGGCATTTATTCATGCCTTTATTCAAATTGCAGTGTTGTAAAACGTTTTTTTTCACTTCATAAAGGCATGAATAAAGGCATTTAAAAATACTGGCAAGTAAACAAAAAGTTAAACTTGGGACAGATGCAATCAAGTTTTTGCTGTGATTTTGATTTTTTCCCTCAGTAATGCTCCACTTGAAAGAGCCCAGTCAGCAAGGAACAACTCAGAACAAGGATTTCCCCTTTTTGTTTTTTATTGAAATTTGTTTTCTTGATTTGATTGGTGAAGGGGTCATTCAGGTTGAAAACCTTGAACAGAAGAGTAACAGGAGATATTGCGTTATTTCAAGCAAACACAAATCATTAAAATGTAAAAATAAAGATCCATAAAGTAAGTACTAATTTTATTACTACCGTATTTTCACGACCATAAGGCGCACCGTATTAAAAGGCGCAGTCTCAGTTATGTGTGCCATTTTTGTATTTAACACACACATAAGGCGCACCGGACTATAGGGCGCGTTTTTTATATACAGCTACATGTCCTCTACCACCTTTTAATACCTCTACTGCATATTTAAAAATAGAGCGGGAGCAAAACTGAGTATGATTGTGCTTTATTCATGTATTTATTACAAAGTATTACTCAAACCTGGGAGCTGGTGGTGAGAGACACATTGCTGATGACACAGGGCTATGATCACTCCTCTGAAATAGTTTATTGACGCAAAAATTAATTTAAAATCCTGAAACCTGCCGACAGAATATGTTCGCTTTTATCATCCTGCTGCCTGCAGTTTAGATTATTTAGATGAAAAACACCTACCAGCCGCCGCGGTGACCCGGCCAGAGGCTGCTGTTGAATTTAGTTTTCAGGTAGAAAAATAGAGCGGGAGCAAAACTGAGTATGATTGTGCTTTATTCAAGTATTTATTACAAAGTATTAATCAAACACATCAAAGTCATCATCCTCTGTTTCTGAATTAAACAGCTGTGCTAAATCAGACATGCTATTTTCAGAGTCACTTTCCGTGCTGCGCGGCTCCTCGGAAATAAAGCTCGAACAACAGTGCCAGCAGACACGTTAGTCCAAGCATCTACAATCCATCCGCAAACGGTGGCGTAACTTGCCTGACGCTGCCTTCCACTTTTCGTGAAACTGTGGTCTCCGTCGGTCATCCATCGCTCCCACGCCGCTCGCAGCCTTACTTTGAACGGCCGGTTCACACTGATGTTGAGCGGTTGAAGTTCCTTTGTCAGACCCCCGGGATAACGGTGAGCACAGCCTTCATTTGTTTGGATTTCCATGGATACTTTGTGTCCCAGTGGATTCACTGTTGTGATCATCCCTGTTGATGAAGGTGAGGCCTCTCTTGATGATCTCCAGTTCCCTTTCCTCACTCAGTGTCTTTTTTTTTCCTCCTGGCTGGCAGTTGCCGGATCTGCATCCTCCACACTTAGGTTCACAAGCTGCTCAAATGCTGTCACATTTCCACCAGTTGAGGAATTCTTTGCTGGTTACATTGCTTTTGATTTCAGCTGAGATTCAATTCGTGTCGCAGATTTCATCGTATTTCACAGCTGTGGCCCTCATGGACCGTGCAAAATGGGGTTTTGAGGTGTGTGCTGCCAGACCTACTTTTTCAAAGAGGTCCGGGTGCGTTCCACCAACCGTCTTCCCCAGTGGGCCGTCCCAGAGAACGGGGTCACCGACCACCTTCATCCTCTGTGGTACAAGTCGTCCCTCACGATGGCTGATAAGGAGTTTGATTTGTTCTGGCCTGTGCAGATCATCCAAGTTGGCGTTTGGAAAGAACTTCTTCAGCTGTTCAGGAGTGACTGGGTTTTATACCTTGGCGATGTCTTCCAAGCCATAGCAGAGGAGTTCATGGGCTCGTTCCAATCCTTTGGGGGTAGGGTTGTCAAAAGTATCGATACTGAAATGTTGTATCCGGATACAATACTCGTTTCAAAAGTATTGATACAGTGCTACCACCAGTGGCACCTAAACAGTCATTCATCTAAAGTGCAGAATAGAGGAAAATGCACTTTCTGAACACTGTGTATTGAATAATTCTGTGCACTTTTTAGTTTCAGACTTTTTTTGTAACAGGTGCAACTGCTGAGAATGATTTTTGTTTCTCAACCGGTTTGGCTAGTGTCATTGCTATGTGTGCAAAGCATAGTCAAGTAAGGAAAACGTTATTTTAATTTTGTAAGTTTTTTTTATCAAGCTTCCTTAATACTGTGCACAGCAAATAACCTCAAAATATTGTTCTTATTGTTTATTTTTTGTATTTTATTTATTAATCAAAATATTTCTGTGGAAATTTTGAGTTTTTATCCTTGTGGTATCAAAAATGGTATCAAGTATCGAATATTTTCCTTAATATCGGTATTGAGTTGAAAAGTTTAGTATCGTGAAAACCCTATTTGGGGGTCTTAACTCTCACTCTGAGATGGTATCGCCTTGTTCTGACTTTTAGGGCCATTCCTCCTACCCCGTGGACGACAAGTGTGATCTTTTCGCTCCTCAGATCCAGTCTCCTGGCTGCACAGTGGGTAATGTAATTCATGTCGAAAGCCAAGTCCATTAGAGGTCCGATCCTTTGACCTGCATTGGTGGTGATTTCAAGGAGCATGAGAATCACGGAGAGCTATGGAACTGCACTTACTTCCATGCCTCCAGGCTTGTCTGAGCAGAGAGATCTTGCAGAAACATTTTGGCACAGGAAGAAGTGGTGGCCTCTCCTACAGCCCGGCCTTTTACACAGGTAAGTGTCTTTGCAGGTACTGCCTTCGTCATGACACTCCAAACACTTCGTGCAGGCTCCCAGCCTCTCCACGGCACTCAATTTGTCTTTCACCTTCAGCTCATTGAGCTTTTCTGCATGGCGCTCGTCCCCACAGACAACACATCCCTCTTTACTCGTGGACTTGGTAGAGGCATACTTCTTGGAGTCAGCTGGTCTCTTGCCCAGCTTCTCACACACTCAGTTGCTCAAGACTTTCCAAGACCTCTTCTTGAGTTTTCAGGTAGGCAAGGAACTTTTCGAAGTGGTTGTCTGGAGTGACTGCATTTTCTGGATTTACCATGTAGACTAGCCAATCCCTCTTCATCGTGTCTAGCACTTTGCTCTCGATTGACTTGACTATAAGAGGATCTTTGAATGCTCCGGTGTTTCCGAGCTCTGTAAGGTCGCTCAAGGCCTTTTCGACAGACTGGATGAGCTCGATCATCCTCCTGGGCTGGTGGAATTTTAGAGTTGGGATCTTCTCCAGGTCCTCGACAATCTCCAGGGCGATGGTGGTTTTATTCCCAAACCTGTTCCCCAGGACCTTGAACATCTCCTTGGCAGACTTCTAGGTGGAGAGCTGGAGGTCTTTGCGGATCCTGTCATCCATGCTGTCCAGGAGTTGCATCTTTTTTGCCTTCGCCGAGCCGGTTGGCTCGCCTTGCCGCTGCAGCTTTTCCCAGTCTTTTTTCCATTGGTAAAATTCCCTTCTTGAACCATGGAATCTGGGCAGGCTGGTGGGCTTTATTTTGAGGATGGACTGCTGGGCTGGCTGAGATGCTGATAGGGCCTGAGAAGAATTCCGCCTCTCCTCTTCTGCAGTTCTCTGCATGGTTAGGAATTCAGCCTTTTTTTGCCACAAGGTTGTTCTGCAGTTTACTTAGGCCTTTTAACCTGCCATCAAATTCAGTCTTCGCCTCATTGGAAATCCATTCCTCCCATTCCTTGAGTGCAGCCATTGCCTCTGCGACGAGTTGCTTTGCAGTTTCCACCTTGTACTCATATGCCTCTTTGTTGATGAGGGGCACAGGGATGCCACCAGCCTGTTCGCATGCTGACTCTGCTTCCTCAATGGCAAAGGTCAGCTCCCCCTCGGCGTACCTTGACCAAAGACTGGTCTGTACACTTGTTCTGACTTCTTCCAGTCGGTTTCTGCAGTCTTCTGTGGTCTTTAAAAGGTCGCTCTTGGTTTGGTTGCAGCTTCACCTCTTTCTCCTCTTCATCAACTTCTGCTAGTAGACCAAGCTCGTACTGGTCGTTGGCACTGTTGACTCCTCCTGGAGAGTGTGCAGAGTTTCCTATACTCTGTTTGAAGTTCTGACTTCATCAGGTATCCAGTCACTCTTAACTGGTAGTCTGCCTGTTTTGTGAAGGCCGCTTTTGCTGAAGTCCTCTCAGTCTTAAGCTGTTTGATGTTTTTTTCTGTGGCTTCTTCCACCATTCTTGCAGTGTTTCCTCATGTAGACAAGGTTGACTGGAGGCCGTTTATCCTTATTCACTGTTGCCACGTTGGTTTTCAACTGTCAAGTTTTTGCTGTGATTTTGAATTTTTCTCTCAGTAATGCTGCTGATGAAGGTTCTCAGTCATCCAGGTCATAGTCATTCCTTAAAAATTCAGAAAATATCCACTGGGCTTGGTTTTCAAGATTTGAAGACGTTTCGCCACCTCTCCAGGAAGCTTTCTCAATTCAAATGTCTGGATCCGCAGTGAGTTTGAGTATTATATGGAGTCTTATATCACTGCGGATCCAGACATTTGAATAGAGAAAGCTTCCTGGAGATGTGGCGAAACGTCTTCAAATCTTGAAAACCAAGTCCAGTGGATATTTTCTGAATTTTTAAGGAATCTCAGTAATGCTCCACTTGAAAGAGCCCAGTCAGCAAGGAACAACTCAGAACAAGGATTGGTGAAGGGGTCTTTAGGTCATTCAAGTGGAAAAGCTTGAACATAAGAGTAACAGGCGATATTACACTATTTCAAGTTTAAACAAACACAAATCATTAAAATGTAAAAATAAAGATCTATAAAGTACTAATTTTATTACTAATTACAACTAACTTTTAATGCAACCAAACTAGAAATGCCTTAGCATTAAGTCAGCATAAGTGCCAATAAACCTTTAAGTTTTAGCATTAATCTCAGATAAACAAATGTATCTTGTTTAACATTTAACTTAAGTAAATAAGATAGGCAAATAGTGGAGTGTCAAACAAAAGCACAACTCCAATAAAGCCATCAGGTTTGCTGTTCCAAACAATTGGACTGGTTTGAGTCTCTAATGTAAACAATAAGCTGCATCATCAAGCTTAACATAAACTTCTGACTTTAAACTAGGCAAACAAATTAAGTGATTATAATTAACGAAAGCCACTAACATTAAAATAAACGAAGTCAGATGCCAACTGTGACAAACATTTTACATGTGCACATGTGGAGCACATGGTTGAGCAGAAGTTCATCATTTCCACTTCCACAACAATAGGTGAGTAATTCAAGAACATCGATTCTCCTACCAGTTGCGTTTGACGGTGAACTGAGGGATTTTAGTTTTCTTGGTTTGGCTTGTTTCTTCAAACTTTTGCTCCCAACAAACTTTCCTCCTTTTATCTTCCACAGCATGTATTGAACTGGTGTTCAAGATGGCCGTTCAACAGGAAGTTCCTCCCCTTGACAGGATGTTGGTTGGAGTGCTTTGCTGGTGATGTTACAAAATGCAAATGATTGATTGCCCCCTGCAGGTCCGCCTGGAGATTTGTTTTGTTTATAGAAGTGAAATAGAGGTTTTTTTGATGTTTTCCGGTGCTTTTTGTCAGTTGGCGTGACAACCACCTTTACCACTACTAAACCATGGAGGAAAAAGTTTTTTCCTTTAATACCTAAGTAAGACTTCAGTGGCCGATTTTCTGCTCATCTGCACAACAACCAACGACTTCAGTGTGTGACTATCGCCTATCAGCCTTAAAACTGTTAGCACAAGAACTATTCATACTCTATGGTGACTTAACAAGAGTGATTGCATGATCATACAAAGGATCCTGCATTTGTCTCTCACAGAACTATTATTCTTGATTACTAAATTATTACTCTTATCAAATGTTGGACTTAAACAATAGAGCTTTTTCATTCAGGAAGAATTTGAAAAAAAAAATTGCAAATTTGTCTAAAGTATTGCAAGTGAAGAAACTTTAACAACACTTCAATTTGCATAAAGGCATTTTCTCTTTTAAAGGTAAAAAATACTGGCAAACAAACACAAAGTAAATTAGAGTGCTATGTCAAATTATTGTCTTTATTTTCACTTCTCACTAATTGTGAGATTCTTGTGAAGGAAAATAATTTGTACTCAGTCAGTTCCTTTTTGCAGAGACAATGTCTCCAGCTGTTGAAAATACCCTCTCTGATGCGATACTGGTCCCTGAGACACAAAGATAATGCTTTGCAAGGCGAGTCAACAGTGAATTCTCCCTTTCATTTGCTTTCCACCTGATCAGAGGATTCTCATTGAGCCCTGCAGGAGATTCAGCTTTGCATCTTAGAAAAAAACTGTGTTGTAACATTTTGAGTGAGGATAAGTACATGATGGAATAAAGCTGTGACTGCTACAACAAAAAAAAAAATGCACATAAAGAAAATAAAAATACATAGATGCATTGTCACCGAGTTATTTACAGCAGCCTTTCAGTCCCTGACTACAGCGCTGTCTTCAAAGCTGGGGGTGAAGGCATCTGAAGCAGGGGGAGCAGTGAGGCGATGACGGACAGAGTTGGTTGCTTGTCCTCTGACATCGCCAAAGTAGCTTCTTTCATCAGTTTGTCAGGATGTAACAAATCCTCAGCAGTTGCTACATCCTCCTCTGTTAGGGAGCAGAAATCTTTTTCGTTCCTGCTCACGTCTTGAGAAAGGAGAGTAGTAGAGATGGCTGGTTGTTGCTGTAAAAAGCGCTCCAGCATATCCGATGCACTGTTCCATCTGGTCACAACATCAAGTGTTAGCTTATGCGCTGGTAGTTGAAGCAGCTGCTGTTTTTCTTTCAGTGTGTGGTTTTACGTTGTACTACGGTGAAAGAACGTTGCTATACGCCTCACATGAGCAAACAGACGTGACACGGCGGGTATTTTTAGAGCTGCCTGTGAGGCTAAGTTAAGGGTGTGCGAGAAGCAGCCGACATGCATCAGCTGCATTGTTTCCACTGCAAGAACCATATTTGCAGCATTGTCCGTAACAACTGCTGGGTGTTTGCTGCTCAGCCCCCATTTCTGTATGGCCCCCGTCAACATATTAGCAATATTTGCAGCAGTGTGGCTCAATGTAACTTCAGTGGTCTGTAGGACATGAGACACGAGGCACCACTCATTGTCAATTTAGTGTCATGTAGGACTGCGTTGACAGTGATGTCCATGTGTCACAAGTAGTGCCAACTCTCTGCTAACTGCATTTTCATTTGGATGTCCCCTTTCACTCGTGTGTACATCATGGGGATAACGGTGTCAGTCAGATGGTTGCGTTGCACCATGACATAGTGTGGTTGGAGCACATGAACGAGCTGCTTAAAGCCTTCATTTTCCATCACAGAGTAGGGCCGTAAATCTTTGCACACAAAATTTGCGATGGCCTCAGTTATCTTGATGGCCTGCGGAGAATTTGCTGGTAACACTATTGAGTCCCTCCATTTTTTTGTGTAGCTCTGGAATGTTTGTTGTCAGATTTTAGCATAGCATGATATCTTGTCAGGGGATTTTGGAGATTTGTAGTTTATTTACAGTAACTGACCTCTGCTTGACAGATCTTGCAGATCACTTTGGCTTTATCCACCACATTGTCTTTAGTTCTTTTAAATCCGAAATGGTTCCAGGCGTCAGACTTTAATTGGGACGGCTTGCTGAGCGGTGTGTTACTTGCGTCGGCCATTTTGCATTTGCCCACGCCTGCTCTTGAACGTCAACGTCACTCACGTCTCTATAAAAATAATCGATCTCATTCCCTACACATCGATTTTGTAAAATTTTACTGGAATCGATCCAAAATCGATTAAATCCATTTTTTTTTTTTTTTAACCCACCCCTATTAAAGATCAAAGTGGAGGTCCAAACCTGTGACTGTACTATCAGATTGCATGATGGGAGATGTAGTTCCAGTCTGTTTGTATGTCGCTAGATTGACACAATGATGATGAAAGGATCCACTTGCCCCCCAAACTGAAGGACAGAGTTTGGTGCTTTTATGTGAGGTGTCCTTTCTTTAACTTGCAATAATAAGTCTGTCTGCTGTGTTTGTCTTTCAGACCGCCTGCAGGATTATGTTGGAAAAGAGGAGGATTTCTCTGACCAGCAGCTCTGTGGACAGGAGAGGAATTCCAGTTTGGACCAAGAGGAACCAGAACCTCTGCAGATAAAAGAAGAGCAGAAAGAACCAGAACATCCCTGGACAAAAGAGGAAACCATGGAGCTCCCCATTAGTGAGCATGAAGAGCAGCAACCTTTCCCATGTTTGACATGTGGAGAAACCTTTCTAAATAAAGAACATTTAATGGTTCACATAAGAACTCACAAAGGTCAGAAGATTCATGAATGTCTGTCCTGTGGAAAAATGTTCACAAGGAAATATCATCTTGTTAAACATGTGAGAATTCATACAGGTGAGAAGCCTTTTTCCTGTACCATTTGTAAAAAGAAGTTTATTGAACAAAGTCCTTTGACTAAACACATGATAATTCACACAGGTGAGAAACCTTTTGAATGTCTGTCCTGTGGAAAAAGCTTCACTCAGAAAACTCATCTTGATTCACACATCAATCGCATACATTTGTGACAAAGGTTTTAAACAAGAAGTTAATTTGAGTCTTCAGGTGACATTTATTCATGCAGGATGTGGAATGATTTATATGTATATTTTTTACACATTTGTTCCATATAAGTCACAGTAGTTAGACGCCAAAGGAATGATTGGCTGGCTTCCTGTTTGGACCTGTTCACTTCCTGTTTGGATTAACTGAGTGTGCAGCTGCGGCAGCTGTCCGGGAGGAACTCCATCTGACGTTAAGTTATTTTCTCTGTGATATCTCTGTATCTAAGTAACTCTAACTGACTAGTTTAAAACATAGCACCTTCTGCTGCACTTTTCTACTGAGCACTTGTCAGTTTCACACGGTTTTATTTCTGATAGCAAGGAGTATCTAGCCTAGGCTAGCGCTAGCTTAGCATTGCTATGGCTTCTCTCTCTCCCTCCCTTGACTCTTTTCCAACTCTTCCTTTTTCCTCTCCTCTCTCCTGCTCTCTGTGTCAGATGTTCAGTTATTCCTCTGCCTCCTTTAGTGATAATGGGATGTGTAATAAGTGTAGTATTTTTGTAGCTTTGGAGGCGAGGGTGTCAGAGTTAGAATCCAGGCTTCAGGCTGTTGAACATCCAGGAGTTAAAGTAGGCCCCCCACGTAGCTCTCCTCCAAAAGTGCCTGAGCAGCCAGGCGATTGGGTAACTGTACGCAGAAAGCGTAGTCATGGATCTCTGCCCACTGGTCACCACCAACCCGTTCACGTTTCTAACCGGTTTTCCCCACTCAGTGACACACCCACTGAGAAGCCCACTCTGGTGATTGGCAGCTCCATAGTCAGAAACGTGGCATTAGAGACACCAGGGACCATAGTCAAATGTTTGCCGGGGGCCAGAACGGGCGACATCAAATCCTACCTGAAACTACTGGCTAAGGATAAGGTTAAATACAGTAAGATTGTTATTCACGCTGGTGGTAATGACACCCGGTTACGCCGATCGGAGGTCACTAAAATTAGTGTTGCTTCGGTGTGTAAGTTTGCCAAAAAAATGTCGGACTCCGTAATTTTCTCTGGTCCCCTTCCTGATCTGACCAGTGATGACATGTTTAGCCGCATGTCGTCATTCAACCGCTGGTTGTCTAGGTGGTGTCCTGAAAACAACGTGGGCTACATTAATAATTGGCAATCCTTTTGGGGAAAGCCTGGTCTGATTCGGAGAGACGGCATCCATCCCACTTTGGATGGTGCAGCTCTTCTTTCTAGGAATCTGGCCACATTTATTAGTCCTCCAAAACCCTGACCACCCAGGGTGCAGACCAGGAAGCAGAGTTGTAGTTTAACACACATCTCTGCAGCTTCTCTACTGTTACCCACTCTTTACTCCATCCAGACAGTGTCTTGCCCACGACCAAAATCTAATAAATTAGCAAAGATTCCCAAAGAAGTAAATCATGATAATCTAATTAAAATCAAAATAACTCCAATTGGGGAAAAAGTTAAAACAATTAAATGCGGTCTGTTTAACATAAGATCGCTTTCCTCTAAAAGTCTGCTAGTTAACGACTTGATTTGTGATAATCACATTGACTTGTTTTGCCTTACAGAAACCTGGCTGCAGCAAGAGGATTATGTGAGCATAAACGAGGCAACTCCTTCAAGCTATTTAAATTTTCACATCCCCAGAAGTTCTGGGCGAGGAGGAGGAGTAGCAACAATCTTCCAGTCTGACTTACTGATTACTCCCAAAACAGTTAATACCTACAACTCTTTTGAACATTTAACCCTTAATTTCCCTCATCCAAATTTCAAGGCAAGAAAACCTCTTCTTCTTGTAACTTTGTATCGTCCGCCAGGTCCTTACTCTGAATTTTTAGATGAGTTTTCAGAGTTCCTTTCTGATTTGGTATTAAATACTGACAGGGTCATCATAGTGGGAGATTTTAACATCCATGCTGACATTGAGGGCGATAGCTTAAGAGCGGCCTTTGATGCTATCTTAGACACTATTGGCTTTGTTCAAAATGTGAATAGTCCCACACATTCTCATCTTCATACTTTGGATCTTGTGCTGACATACGGCATAGAATGTGAAGAAATAACAGTATTTCCTCACAACCCTGTCCTCTCTGACCACTTTCTAATAACCTTCAGGATTACTTTAACAGAGTTCTCCTCACCCAAAAGAAGGTTCAATTTTAGTAGATCTTTATCAGATAGTGCAGTTATAAATTTTAAAGAATCGGCTTCACTTTCTCTCTCCTCTGTGTCGCTAAACAGTGCTGCAGAGTGCAAAAGTATAGCTTATTCCCCTTCACAGGTTGATGATTTTGTTGATGGGATTGCTTGTTCTCTGCGTACTGCCTTAGACAACGCAGCTCCTTTGAAAATGAAAACCGTTAAAAATAGAAAGCTTGCTCCTTGGTTTAATGCAGAGCTGCGTACTTCGAAGCAAAATGCTAGGAAACTGGAGAGAAAATATCGCTCCACAGGCCTGCAGGAGTCCTTCCTAGTCTGGAAAAATGGTTTACTGCTGTATAAGAGGACCCTTTGTAAAGCAAGAGCAGCATACTTCTCCTCATTAATAGAGGAGAATAAGAATAATCCTAGATTTCTTTTTAATAGAGTTGCCAAACTCACCCAGAGCCATAGCTCTGTTGAAACGTCCATTCCACCTGCTCTTAACAGCAATGATTTTATGGGATTCTTTATAAATAAGATTGATCTTATTAAAAATAAGATCATAAGCACTCCTCTATCCACGATTGTACCTGAGGTAGTCAAGGAATCTGAACCGGGTTTAGACTGCTTTGATCCAGTTGAACTTTCTGAATTAGCAAAATTATTGTCTTCATCAAAGCCTTCAACTTGTATGTTAGATCCAGTTCCAACCAGGTTATTTAAGGAGGTATTCCCTTTGATCTCCTCCTCCATTTTAGATGTGATTAATCTATCTCTGTTACAGGGATATGTACCTAAAGCTTTTAAGGTTGCTGTAATTAAACCTCTGCTTAAGAAACCGTCTCTTGACCCAGATGACTTGGTTAATTATAGACCTATATCCAATCTTCCTTTCTTATCCAAAATTCTTGAGAAAGTAGTTGCCAAACAAGTTTGTGACCACTTACACCATAATGAACTTTTTGAAGAGTTTCAGTCTGGCTTTAGAGCTCATCATAGCACTGAAACAGCTCTGGTGAAAGTCACTAATGATATTCTCATGGCCTCAGATAATGGATAATGGTCCTGTTGGATCTTAGTGCTGCATTTGATACAGTTGACCATAATATTCTTTTAGAAAGACTTGAATATTTTGTTGGAATTAAAGGAACAGCACTAGACTGGTTTAAATCTTATCTATCTGATCGAATTCAGTTTGTTTATGTTAATGATAGATCTTCAACACACTCAAAGGTTACCTGTGGAGTACCACAGGGATCAGTGCTAGGACCAATTCTCTTTACTTTATACATGCTCCCAATTGGTAGAGTTATTAGACAGCACGGGATTAATTTCCACTGTTATGCTGATGATACCCAGCTATATCTGTCTATAAATCCAGATGAAGCTAACCCATTACATAGATTACAAGCATGTCTTGAAGACATAAAAACCTGGATGACTCTTAACTTTCTGCTTCTGAATGCAGACAAAACAGAAGTTATAGTCTTTGGACCAGAGTCTCTGAAAAAGAAGCTGATTAGCCAGTCACTTCATTTGGATGGGATTAAACTGATTTCAGATAATAAAGTAAAAAATCTTGGTGTTGTTTTTGATCAGGACCTGTCATTTAAATCCCAGATCAAAGAGGTTTCTAGAATTTCCTTCTTTCATCTGAGGAACATTGCAAAAATTAGAAATCTCCTGTCCAGGGGTGATGCTGAGAAACTAGTCCATGCATTTGTTACTTCAAGGCTGGACTATTGTAATTCTTTACTATCAGGAAGTCCACAAACTGTAGTTAAAAGCCTTCAGCTGATCCAAAATGCTGCAGCCAGAGTTCTGATGAAAATTAAAAACAGAGATCATATCTCTCCTATCCTGGCTTCTCTTCATTGGCTTCCTGTTAAATCAAGAATAGAATTTAAAATCCTCCTTCTCACATATAAAGCCTTAAATGGCCAAGCTCCATCTTATATCAGAGACCTGATTGTTCCTTATGTTCCTAACAGAGCACTTCGCTCTCAATCTGCAGGTTTACTAGTGGTTCCTAGAATTTCTAAAAGTAGAATGGGAGGCAGATCTTTTAGTTATCAGGCTCCTCTCCTGTGGAACCAACTACATGTTTTAGTCCGTGAGGCAGACATTCTGTCTACTTTTAAGGCTAGGCTTAAAACTTTCCTTTTTGATAAAGCTTATAGTTAGGGTGGCTCAGGTTATCCTGATCTATCTCTATAGTTATGCTGCTATAGGCTTAGACTTTTGGAGGACATAGGGACCCCCATTTCATCATTCTGCTTCATTCTCTCTCTGTTCTCCTATTCTGCAGAATCTGTTTGTTCAATCTCTAACCTTCTGCTCTCTCTGCTTTTCCTCAGAGTAGCTTTGCCTCGTCTGTTCCTGTTTGGCTGTGACGTCATCCAGGAAAGAAACATCAGCTGTGCTGCTTCCATCAACACCCTTGTTTGTAGATGTTGGAGATCGGCCTGTCTTCCAGTGTGGTCCTGTTTCTCTGGCCATGGCTGGGTGGATGTGCTCTCTTCATCCTCTGGCATGGGAGCTGCCTTGGAGCTTGTCTGTCTGGCTGTGTGTTTCCTGGACGGGGCCGCCTTTTACAGCTGCTTTTTGTATCTCTGCTTCTGTCTCCTTGAACCCCAGTCGGCCTTGGCAGATGGCCGCTCACACTGAGCCTGGTTCTGCTGGAGGTTTCTTCCTGTTAAAAGGGAGTTTTTCCTCTCCACTGTCGCTACAAGCATGCTTAGTGTGAGGGATTGTATTTGAGTCAATGAGTCAATGCAATCAACTGGTTTTCCTTAGATAGAAAACTTTGTATCAATTTGACTGTATGATCTGGTTGAACTGTAAAGTGCCTTGAGATGACATGTGTTGTGAATTTGGCGCTATATAAATAAACTGAATTGAATTGAATTGAACAGTAGAGGCGTTTTCTATGTTTGAATGGTGATAAAAAGAAACTCCACCTTCACCAGTTTTGATGAAGCGGTTAATTAATAAAGCTCATTTCACATAGAAACTAGAACAGATAAGGTGTTATAATGTAAACCTGGTAAATATTCAGGTCCTGGGCGAATATGTGGATGTGAACATTTGAAAGTTTATTGTTTGGGGTCGGAGAAAATTTAAATGGCCAAAAAAACGTCCTAACAAAAAGATGTTTACATTCACAAATGTTTTTACCTTTTCTGTTATGAGGGAATAAACATAATAAAGTGCAGCAACATTTCATCTAAAACATCTTGGTTACAGATGAAGCTAGTTTGCTGTCCATACAACAGGCAATCGAGAAGTTATAGATGTTTAAATTTAAAAAATCCAGACGGACCCCTGCTGTGCCATGCATGGTGTGGCACAACTTTTTTGATTGAAAGTTTTTAGAATAAAAAACAAGTTTTATTTTTGGGACTAAGAACCTTTTAGCTGAATGATGAGTTATTGGTTGGATATATTCCAGAAACAGACTTTTATTCTGATTAAAATAAAAGCAAAGGTAGGACAAACAATGTCTTTTGATTATTTCATGTGTTTACTGATGAGTAAAGACGATGCTAACAGGATGGACTGCATGCTACGCTATGCTATGCTATACAGAAACATGTGTTTAGCTGTTGCTGAAGCTTAGACAAGCTTTATTCACTAAGGGTTAAACAATGATATAACATTAGTGTTCATGTGTTCCTCAAATGCTCATTACATTTCCATTGCCAAGTATGACCAAGAGTCATTTAGTGGAATCCTGATGTCTATTCACTGCTAGCTATTTCAAAGAGGGTAAAGAATCATTTAACTAAAGTTAAAAAAGCTAATTTGATCACATCCCAAATTCTTCTAGATAAACTTTGGTTTTCAAATTCAAAATCCATCTTAAACTGTTATGTTTTTCAACCATGTTTCCCCTTCCCCTTTGTACTTAGTAGTTTAGTTTAGTTGAGTTTTACTAGTCTTAAGAGTGTTAAACTGAAATATGTTTGACTTGGAGCTGAATGATTTTTGTTAATAAACTCTTATATTTTGAACAGAAGTTGTGGTGAATTTATTCCATATTTGTGCAGAAATAACTGTTTGACCATGATTAGTGCTCGAATCACTCTTTTATTTATTGTTCTAACACACAGTTAGTAGGACTGTGTGTCATAAACTCTATATAACAGCTGAAATATTATCTGATTAAATAAGATTTTTACCACCCCATACAGGGGAGGGCAATAAGCATCTTGAAGTATCAGAAATATAAGATCCCAACTGGCTGGGAATAGAATTGAACATAAAATCACAACAGCTGAAATCAATAAAAAAAAGAAAACTCAAATTCAATCAGCAGAGATATCTAGAAAAGGGTCCAATGGGTCTCATCAGAAAGAACCAGAACAACATGCAGACAGCAGTGAGTGGGCGGAGCCAAGATACCTGGACAGGTGAGGAACAGCCTTCTGGAAAAGCACTACAAAAATCCAAAGTTCCATAAATTTAGTGAACAACTGAAGCTTTCTGCTATGAAACCCCAAACATATGAAGGCGAGGCCATGTCAGGAAATAATGGACTTTGATCAAACTCTGTGAGGTGGGCTGTGCCTTTACGTTCTGTCACACAAAGGATTGTGGGTAACCGTTTAGCGGCCCTCAGAGACGTCCCTATGCTAATTGCATTGAGGCTAGGAAGCATCCAGCATCCTGGTCCTAGCTCCTTCCTAACTGCCAGCACTGTTCAGTATGGCTATCGCCATAGTTCACCAAAAGATGAAAGATAGGGGAGATAAAAGGGAGAAAACCATAAAACATCTTCAGACTGCTTCATCACCTGCATAGAGATGTAAAAAGAACAGCACAACCAACGGTAAGGTAACACCTAGATACTATCGCTGGAGTATAAGTAGTATTATTTAATCTGACATGTACTCTGTGTTACCTGAAGATAAGAATATGCACTTTCTGTATGGAAGTGAATCTCTAAGAACCTGTAGTTGTTTGTGAAAGTGCACTTGTGCATGTAAAGTTTATCCAAAGGAAAAATGCTCAATAGTGGCTGTGAAGAGCCAAAGATGCGCCCCACCAGGGCACCGAGGCGAGTACCGCGGGACCCAAAGCCCCAGACGCCCAAAGGGACCCCAAGAGCAAAGGCACCCAGGAGGGGCAAACCCAGGAAATCTGACCCCCCACCGAGGGAGGAGGAGAGACGTCCCAGACGAAAACCCCCAGCTACCGCTATGCCGGGGCCCCCATGGCCCGCAGGGATGACTCCACGGGCTCCGCCGGCAGCCAGCCACCCCAAAGTGGATCCAAGGCCCCAGGGGGCCCCACCTCAGCAGAGCAACCGTCCGGAATAAGCCAGTACCTGCCTGGGCATTCCCCCCATCCTGGGGGTGCAGGATGGGGGGGAATGGGCTCTGCACTCAGCAAAGACCTTATAGCCCTTCGCCTCTTGGGGATTTCCCCTACTAATCACAGCAGCTGGAAGTAGATGTCAGTGTTTTTCAAGTATGTGATTCAAACTGCAGGCACCAGAATAATAACAGTGAACATCTTTGTCGACAGGTTTCAACATTTTAAGTTGATTTTGGCGTTAATAAACAGTTTCAGCGACGTCATATCGCTCTGCTTAAGCACCACTGTCCATCTCCCTGCCAGCTCCCAGATCAGCTTCTCTGATTGGTTGATGGGGCGCATCGAGCAGCAACTGATACATCGTTCCAACTCCAGCATCTGCTTGTGGTGAAATTTGAACATTTGAGTGAAGTTTTCAGGAGAAAAAACAGGGCGTAGAATTAGATTTTCTTTTTTTTTAGTAAAGGCCATGTATGGCCGCACACATTGCCCTATACTGTATGCTTCACTGGGACAATTGAAGGAAGAAATAAGCTTTTCATTATTATATTTCTCCAAGAGTCCGACCAAGTTACTTAAACCCGGGCTCTCGATGACAGATAAAGGCTGGTTGTCAGGCGCTGTAAATTCCATCACTTTGTCGTTAATAGCTTTAGCTTTTTCATTCTCTGGAAAACTTTTTACAGCTTTAAAGCCTCTGAATGGAGACATCTGTCCTCCATGTTGTTGTTGTCTTAGCCTTAGCACCGCTACCTGCCACCGCAGCTGCTTCGTATTATTTCCATATTGCTTTGCCATAGTGACAATTATTCAGGTGAGCTATTAGTTTTGTTATGTTAAAACCTTGCATAAGGTATGCCAAACCCCACTCTGAGGCTGCTCTGCATGAATAAAATTACACCAATTAAATTAGACCAAATGAACACCAATTTCATTCAATTATTGAAAAAAGTACATACTGGGTCAATAAAGAATTCAGCCAAATCGGACAATATTTTATAGGTCCGATAAATATAATGGATCTCTAATTATTTTTATGGTTCACGTATGTACCTGATACTCCCTGCCTGCTAAGTGTTTTTCTGAGCTGTTTATATAATTAGGACACGATTTGGGAATGCAATGGGAGTGCAGGCAGAGTGGATATTTCTTCTCAGTGAGATATCTCACTGAAATGAAGTGACTGACTAATCAGCTTCTTTTTCAAAGACTCTGGTCCAAAGACTAGAACTTCTGTTAAGAGTCATCCAGGTTTTTATGTCTTCAAGACATGCCTGTAATCTATGTAATAGGTTACCTTCATCTGGATTATAGACAGATATGCTGAGTTAAACGCTGAGTTAAAATGTGTGTGTGTGGGGGGGGGGGATCGGAAAAAAATTTATTTTGAATTAGAAATTTCAAAAAATCGGACATAGCCTAAATGTGCTTTGCACACAAGTTGCTAGTGTGAAATCATATATTATTAGTAAAATCTGTGACAGAGCAAAGATGGCAGCAAGACTCAAGCAAAATATCAAATTTAAAATCAATATAAATATGGTTTAACCATCTGACCCCTCCTTTATGCCGTCTATTAAAGTTTCCTCAATTGATCTGGTCAAATGTCTTTTTCTTTGTTTCTTCTGAGCATCTTAATTTCCGTTTCTGAGGCCATTTCTCACTATGTGCGTTCTCATGTGCTCCTGAAACGTCATCATCCTCAGCCTTATTACTGTTCCAATTCAAGAGAACAGCAGAGTTCAAATAGGCTCAGCTCAAAGCTACTAAACAAGGGTACAGGCAACTGCTTGCAAGTAAAACTACTTTTAAAAACAGTCACTATTCCTCCACAAGAGCCCGACATCCTTGGAGAATTAAAATAGCTGCGGTTTCCTGGGACAAGTTCATTAAAAATGCTGGAGTCACCCAAGCCACGTGTCAATGATTCTGTTATAAATAAAAAATCTAATCCTTGAGAGGAAAAGAAATCCCTAATTACGAAAGTTTTATTTGCCAGCGACCTGGCATTTACCAAACCGATCCTGACAGAAATCGGCGGATCCACGTCATCAGCTGCCGTCCGGGACTCCAGGCAGAGAGGGCGCAGGTTGCTAGGATTCACCCTGCGTCTACAGGGCCGAGAAGCGCAGGGACCACGGGACTGGAACGCTCCATCCCGGCCTCCACCGACAGGAACCAGACAAGAATCCACAGGATCCAACACACGCAATGGACAGAAAAGGCGAGGCACCAGACCACACATCGCGGAGGCAGAGAAACCGCGCCGCAGGGCAGCCTTCAATCGCACCAGCCGACCGCTGTGCCTTCCACGGCGGCGTGCCCGCTTCCAACAGAAAGGCAAAATCCAGAAACGACACAGGTGAGCTGGAATGCCCAACGGCAGGGTTGAAGTTTTTTCTGTATTATACGTCCTCAGTAACGTGTTTCCAGCTGAGGCACCAATGTCCAGCAATGTTTGGCGATCATACACAATCAGAGAGTTTACACTTGTAATAAAATTAAAACCTGACAGGAGACAGAAACAAATCAGGAGGAGAGTCAGACGGCAAGCCTCAAACACTGGCGCCATCTTTTATCACTGGAGACTATATATTATTGAGCAGAGGAATAATGAAATGTACTCTTGCAGTAGTAGAGAGCTCCTTCATTGACCAAATGTTGCATCCTGAATGCACAGAGAAGCGTTATTGTGGCTTTATCCTCGTAACAGCTGTTAGACTTTGTACTGCTCCCAACAAACTCAGTTGGGAGTTTGTTGGGAGCTTTGTACTGCTCCCAACTAGTTGCTCTCTAGCCTTACATGCTTGGGTTTTCCGTTGTTCATAAATGTGAGCTAACCTTTTTTCCTTCTTGTGAGCCTCCTCTTCCTGATATGCAAGCATCTTTTCAGTTGGATTCCGTACACGACCAGAGCGACGGAGATGCTCTTCTTCATTTGCCTTATCCGTTGTCTTTTCAGAGTCTCTGTCTTCTGGAGGTGTTTTGACTGATGCTTCCATGTTGTATAGGTGTCACAATCCTTGACCATCACATAAGTCCCTCTGCTCTTCCTTTGATTAACAGTGTGGAGGGACTGATGAGGTGAAGCTCTTACTGTAGCGTCCCGGCTAATTGATGGTCTGACTCTTTAACTGACGATTCATATTCTTTTATTTTAGAATGGTCTTTGAAGGCAGCATATGAACTCACCATAAGAGCTATAAGAAAATAAAAGTAGAAAAAACACAATTAAATTTCCTTTTAATCCAATAAACAACCGTTTAAACTAAGCAGACTGCAGATAAACACACAATTATTCTGAGCTATTAATAAAACAAACGAATTAGCTTAGCTATAAAAAGACCGATACAAGGCTAAAACTTTCTACAGCTAACACATGTTACGTCCATGAAACAATCATCAAACTCAAACCTGACACAATATAACATGAAAAGTAATTAAAACAAACCTTGTGCCCTGTATAGCCAGGTGCTAGTGCCTTTTATAAACTTCGGAATACCTTTACTGCAATTGACCGTCAGTTAGTAAGCGTTAAAAGAAAAACCGGAAGTGGAGGGGTCTCGCCGAGCGACTTTCAAAATAAAACGGAAATTGCCTTTTCTAAACATAAAAATAATAATAATAATAATAATAATAATGAGCTGACATCAAGTCGCTTTTCAAAACACCAATTACACAAAATAAAAACAACAAATTAACTGACGTGTTTGATAATAATAAAGGTAATTTACAGTACTTTTTCTGCAATGAATATGCAATATGGGGCGTTTACACGCAAAAGTGCGTCTTGTGGGAGGAGAACATGTAAATATATTAATTTAGCACTCGCAAAGTGATTTATCAAACCTGAAAGCAATTTTGCTAACGGTATCTGACTCTATATTGAACATGTTTCAAAAGAAGGTGCAAATGGTCTGTATGCGTAATTGCGCACACATGGCAGCGGTTATTGTCGCAAGAAGGAGACATCGAAATGAAGCAAGGAGACGCAGAGAACGCATTTTTTCACTCCGTGTGAATATTTTTGGAATGAACGAGGAAACGATCATCAAAACATATCGTTTATCCAGCATTGCCATTTTGGAGCTGTTGGGGGAACTCCGAATGGATTTGGAGCCAGCCACAAGGAGGACCCACGCAATACCAGATATCACAAAACTTCTGGCAACATTGCACTTTTTGCTATCTGGGTCATTCCAGCGTACGGTTGCAGCGAGAGCTGGGATCTCCCAATCTAGTTTTTCAGAAGTGCTGTCCGGCGTTCTAAATGCCATGTCACCCTGACGCCCTACCGGAGAACCTCGACCTCCCCCCTTCGCCTGTGGAGAAACATGCAAATGCTGCGGGGATGCGTACGCGCAGTAATCTCATCCACAGTCACTTCTTGTGAGCCATTTGGTATGTGCATTTTTCTATAGGCCAATACAAAACACCTGTTTTTTGTTTTTTTTTACTGTGAAGTAGAAATTCAGCCACATACCACCTTAGGGGATAAAGGTTGCCAAAGTTTATATATATATAAACAGTTAAAAGCCAGTACATTAGAATATTTTGAAAAACTTGATTTATTTCAGTAATTGCATTCAAAAGGTGTAACTTGTACATTATATTTATTCATTGCACATGTCGTGGAAAAATCCCTTCAATTACTTAAAATTGGAGCTAAGTTTTGTAAAAATTCAAAGTTCTTAAAAGGCAGAAAAGTCTTCAAACAATGATCCAAAAAATCAGGCAGAAGCAGCTGAATTCCAGGTCCAATGTGATTTATTGCAAAATACAAAGAATCACACACGAGTTGGCTGCCGGCAAGCAACTGAACAAATGATGAAAATGGTCCTCTTTTATACACTTCTTGGGGCTTGTGGACTCCCCCCACAAGCCCCCTCCTTTCTTCATTATTCTAGGTACTTTTTCTTCGGGTAAAACTAATTATTTTTATTTTACTGGTGGAAAACCCTTTTCAAAGCATATTTTTTATATATTTAATCAACAGTCTTTGTTACAGGTTATGGTGACATTTCTTTGCAAATCATGATGACATATATTGTCATTAAATCAAAAACACATCATTTTCTTAATTATTAATCTTTCAAAACAAAGCTTTCATCCAATGTAATTTATGATTAATAATTTCTTTGAGAACGGTCTTACAGGTCATGATGACATCTGGTGCACTTAAATCAGAAACATATGGCAATTTCAATCAATAATATGTCAAAACTAAGCCTTTCTTCCAATGAGATCTAAGATCATAACATTACTTCAAACCAGGTCAGCATAACCCTGGTGTTCCATGTCCCAGTAAAACATCACCCTTTCTGTGACCAATACTGCACAGTGTGTTTTGAAGATGACAACTCAATTCATCACAATTGGTTTAGCTGAGCTTAGCTGAGCTGTGCAACCTTGATATGCCAAATAACTCATTTTTAATGAGTGTGCCTCTTTCACTAAAAAGGCTCATCCATGTAATTCTGCAGCATTTCCCAATCTTGGATTCAACCCAATACCTGCTTTTGACTGGATCCCAAACTTCAAAAGGCCAGGTGCAGAATCATACACACACTGCTTCTCTATTTCTCCCTTTGGCCTCCATAAATGTATTTATGAAAACAACTCTTTAAACATTTATAAACATTTAATTCTGTTTTATTCTAATCATTGCTGCAGATTAATACACTACATTTCCCCCCTTTGATCCTGAAAAGGATCAACACAAAGTTACTCTGCAGGTGATGACTCACATAAAATACCATTATAGTGAAGTTTCAAAGGTAACATATGGTTATATATTGTGCACACCAACTAGAAGTGAGACTAAACACACCATATACTTGTAGTGACTGGTATAAGATCTCGTGAGTAAATGAAGGACATTTGAAACAAAGAGGGATCCCCCCCTTGGCTCACTTATGAGGATCTTCTCCTTGTTGCTTACTTTTTTTGTAGAAAGATTTTCCAACTTTGTTTTCTCAGCAGAGGAAAATTCCAATGCCCAAGCAGCATCTTGTGTCACGAGGTCATCGCATCCCCCTCTGCATGGGTGTCATTACACACCCATAAATAAACCAAGAAAAGCATCATCATGCCTGGACTATGCCAGGCTTACTCATCATCCAATGGTCAATGGACCGTCATTACAACCAACATAGGAGTAACCTTGTGGCACTCTCCTGCACAGTACTTGTACTGTCATAAGTATTATACACAATTATCTTGCCAGTTATTTGTAACATAGGTATTGATAATCATTAATAATCAACATTGTCCTTTATACGCAGTGTGGTGTCATGGGTGAGATTAGTAATATTTAGGGCTTCCATGTGGTCACTCGCTCGGTCAGCTGCAGCAACTTTCCTTGCAGGGTGATTATGGTGGTTCGTGCCTCCTGAAGTTGTTGTCTCAGTTCCTCATTTTCTCGGGTCAAACGCTGATTCCTTCCCTTTTCCCTAGATTTGTATATGGCGCGACGACAACCTGTATTGGGAGCTTAGATGTGGGGTACTGCAGACCCCTCGTCATTTTTGAATACACCTCTGTTGTCATGGAGGTGACCTCTGGCACTAGGGCGTCGACGGAGCGATAGGTATGCATTGGATGGGCGAAGAACCCCTGGAGGTGCACATATTCCTTTGTTCTGACACATAGGCCTGCGAAGTTCACGCCTTGCCCTGCGTGCGGAGCAGGAGCCAACATGTTGTTGTGGTTAGCTCGCACGCCTGATGTGGATGGCAGCTCCTGAAGCGGTCCAGCGAGTTGTTCTCCATACTCCGGCTCGGTTGGGATGTTGCTTGGTTCGGTCTCGATGACGATCTGTAGGGCCCCAGGCGATTGTGGGTTGGACATTGGCCTCTCTGTAGGTAGTGGTGGTTGATCATGCGGCTGCCTGCGGAGTGCCTCCATTACGCCTGGTCACCCGGCCGGATCTTCTGGCTGCCTGGGGGGAACATAGGGGCATGCAGCTACCTCTGGTGATGTACCTAACGACGCCTGTGCGCAGCATTTCTCTCTATTGTTCTCTAGTCATGCCTCCGGGTAATAATCATAGTCCTCATAAGCTTCCTCGTCATGAGTTCTCTTCATTGTTAATTTATCTGTATTTGGAGACATAATGGGGCATGTTTAGATATCATCATAAGGCATGTTATCTCCTAAATCTATGGATAATTCAGCATGCAAATTGCCATATCTACGCGACTAAGTATATGAGTCATTGTTATGCAAATTAATTTACATATATACAATATTGTTATTAAAGAAATACACATACCTGGTGGGGGTGGGAGGAGATCATGGCTATGTTCAATATGACTTGATCCAATTGTATTTCTACTATTGGGAACTGTCCAGTTACACTTACAACAAGCTTTGAGACCAGTCCCCGAACAAGGGGTATGACGCAACAAACAACTATCAATATGATCAATATTACTACTCCTAGAATCATCCCTGCTGCCTTAAGATATTTTCCCCATCCAAGCTTATTCACCCAATCCCAGAACCCCTTCAACTGGGTGTTCCAGTTAGACTGCAACACATGTTCATCTCTCATGTTCTGAGGCTGCCGTTGACATCTGTATGCATAGGAATTAAAGTACAACAATCTTCTCCGATATAGTCACATATTCCTTGGTCCCCAGCCATGCGGGACTCTAGCACGAACCTATTTTGCAGAACCATTAGTGAAGTAGCATGCAATTGTTCCTTCACCAGATATACGCCCTTTATTGTAAAATTTATAAACCTTTGTTGATTATACCATAGGAGATTTACCCACCTACTATTGCAAGCTATATACTGTGCATTAACAATTGATCCGTAGATTGGTACTGAACCAGATCCTCTTCCGCTTTCTATCCAACCACTCCCTATGGCAACCTGTTCTTCAGGTACTCCATATGGGATCTGATCCCATGTGATATATACCTCATCTGATGTTTTCCACTCGTGTTTAACGGGAGTACTTCTTTTAGCGCGGTTGGTTATTTCGTTAGATGTTACATTAATGCCTATTGGGTTATTTACTATTAACTTTAGTTGTCCTGTCAGCATTACTGCTGCACAGATGCCTTCCCACTGAGGGGGTAATGTGGCCAACATCTGTGTCTCATTGTGACACATCCAAAACATGTCACCTAAAGAGACAGATCCCTTCGCCAGGCTCAGTATTCGGTATTGAGATACACATGAAGGTTGGAACTCATAGATGACATGTCCCCCATCTGGTACTACTTGTTCACAGCGTATGGTAGCATTGGGACTTGTTTTACAAAACTTAATGTGGTAGGTGAGGTTCCCATTTGCTAACGGTGGGTACCACGTTTTATTACTACATGTCACCAGTCTATCCGTTGTCCACATCTGTCTAGAGGTTCTATTGGTCACCTCTTCTAATTCTTTCCCTTGGGCTATACAAAACCGAAAAATCAGTTCAGCTGGTTTTTGTACTACATTATAGCAGGCTATACAATCATCTTTAGGGCGCTTTTTGGCTTTGAACATTGCCTGGACAGAGTACTGAATCCATTGTTGGAACATATTGGTCTCCCAGTGTGCAGTCTTTAATTTATCTTTATCTCTTTTCTGTCTTCTGTTTATTAGTTGTACCACTCTATGCGCTCTTTCTACTGTCATTACTTGTTCTGTTAGTGAGTTTTGGCATATGTTTGTTTTGCATCTCACCTCAATGATCACCATCCCATCCCCACGGCAGTCCATGCTTCGTGGAATTCCAAGCCAATGTTTCCCCATTGACTTCCCTAAAATTTCTTCAGACATTACATAATCATATCCTTTGATTTGCACATGCATTAGTGATTTATTCTTCCCATCATTAGTACTGATTACCCCTTGGTTAGTAGCTAGTGTTATCATTGCTAGTGCACATGTTTGTGTGTGTGTGTGTGACGCATTAAGTGTGTGTGTACATTGTTAATAGTTACATTAATAAGATCCCCCCTTGTTAACCCACAAAGGGTTAACACAACAAGAAGATTAGTTAGAGTCGGGAGAATGCGCATACGGCAGATGCCCAGACGGCAATGGGGTAGGCTGGACCAAGTCGATCGACGGCCCACTTGTCGCGGAGGAGGAAGGGGAAAGGGAGGGGAAGAAAGGGGAAGGTGCAGGTGAGGGATATACAGGGGACAGGACTCCACCAGCATCTGATGGGTCAGAAGAAAGAAGTTCGTCCAGTGCCTGAACGACGGATGGATCTGGGTCAGACCCAGAAGAAGTCTCAGCGGCAGAAGGATCATCATCATTGCCACCAGAATCAGAAGGTGGATGGGAAGCATAAGAATGAACACTGTCATCCTCAGAGTCCCCTGACATTGGTGATTGGCGGGCTGCCAAGCGTGCCGAACGTCTGTGGACGCCTGACGTCGAGGGGAGTGGGGACGCATCAGTGCCCGACACCGGTGCAACATCTAAAGTCTGTGAGCTAGTGGAGGGGTGCTGCGGAGGGAGACTTGTTGCTGCCCTGTCAGCATGCGCAGAGCCCGTCGGTCCTGGATCAAGTCCAGGTGGGTCTGGAGGCCGATGCCTGGTGCAGTGGTTTTTATGAAACCAGAAGGGCTTACCTTCAACTTTCAGGGCAGTGGGAGTGGTAAGCACAACTTTAAAGGGGCCTTCCCTACGAGGCTCGTTCCACTGACGTCTAAAGACTCGTATGAACACACTGTCACCAACTTGAATGTCCCTGACGTCCACTGGAATGTGTGTCTTTGTCTCGGCTGTGAGCTGCTTTCACCTGTTGAAATATAAGCCTGTGAATGCGGGTTAAGGACCTGAGGTAATCCCCCAGTTCACGCTCAAGCTGTGCCAAGGAAACCTCCTGCAGCTGGGGTCCGCGAACCTGTGGGAGAGGCATTGGTCGACCTGTAAGCATTTCATGAGGGGTAAGATGGGTTATTCGGTTAGTTTGAGAACGCATTGCCATCAATGCAATAGGCAAGGCGTCAACCCAAGTCAAACGGTTGTCGCTGTCAGCTATTATCTTGGCTATCTTCGATTTCAGCACTCCGTTAGCTCGTTCCATGGATGCCTGTGACTGGGGATGATACACACAACCAAACTTCTGTTTTATGCACAACAGTTTGAACATCAGCTCGATCACCTGTGAAACAAAATGAGGTCCGTTATCAGATGATATTGTATCAGGCATGCCAAATCTGGGAAAACCTTCTTTACACAGAAACCGTGCTGCTTCTTTGTGGTAATTCTTAGCAGTGGGACACGCCTCCACCTATCTGCTAAACCTACAGACAACCACCAACATATACCTCTTTCCCTGAACCCAAGTTATCATGTCAACATAGTCCATAATCAGATGGCGGAACGGACCGTCTGGCATGGGGATATGTGCTAAGGGCTGGGTAAACATTTTACGCACATTATACTTAGGGCAATGTGGGCATAAGGCCAGTTCTCTGTCTACCATAGGTGTCATATAAGGTGACCACCAGACTGCCTGTAACTTTTGAACAACTTGGGCTCGTGAACAATGATCAGGTCCATGCATTACTTTAATGGCTGTCGGTAATAAGGACAACGGTAGTAAAAAATGTCCTCGAGAACTACCCCACAACCCAGCGTGGGGGTGTGTTAAGCGAGCCGCCCCCCTTTGTACCCACAGGCGTTTTTCCGCTTCAGATACGTTATTTTGGGCTTCTATTAATGAGGGTAGATTAGTAATGGGTTCACACTCAGCTACATGAACCATTGGTCCCTGCACTGCTGATCCTGTGGCTTCTTTAGCTGCCTCATCTGCTAAGTTATTTCCTATGGCAATAGGTGTTTTTGCCGTCTGATGGGCCGCACATTTTACAATAGCTAATGCAGATGGTAGTTGCATAGCTTTTATTAATTCTACTACAGCTTGCCCATGTGTCACTGGGGTGCCATCTGTTTTAACGAACCCTCGTTGTTTCCAGATGCTAGCATTTATATGGCATACCCCATATCCATATGCACTGTCAGTATAGATTGTCACTCTTTTACCAGTAGCCAATTTACATGCTGCTGTTAATGCTTTTATCTCTGCCAACTGGGCAGAGCAAGGTTGATCTAGGCTCATTGATTGTACCTTGGTAAAGGTCCCATCGGGGTTAAGTTGGACTATTCCATATCCAGCTCTATTCCCTGTCTCACCTCTGACGCATGATCCGTCTACGAACAGCGTCAGATCGGACGGGATTGGATAATTGTATAATTGTAAAACCCTGTGATAAACGCGTATAAGTATATTGTTGGCCTTTGTACGTAAATGCAAGCAAATACTGGGAATCTGGATGGACCAGTACACTGAAAAATGCTGAACACAGATCTATCACAGTAAACCATTTGGTACCTGGGGGTATATTACTCAGTAGTGTGTGTGGGTCTGGTACTACTGGTATTTCTTCTGCTACAATAGCATTAATTAATCTTAGATCATGGACTAGTCTGTAGTCATTACTGTTGGGTTTTCTGATGGGAAAAATTGGTGTGTTACAGGGACTTGCTGTTGGTTAAAGAACTCCTGCTGCTTCTAATCCTGTTATAATGAGCTGTATTCCTTCTACTGCTTCTCTTTTAAGTGGGTATTGTCTTTGGAATGGCAATTTAGCATTTGGTTTGATGGTGAATTTGATGGGGTCTGCTGATTTCACTAATCCTACATCTGTTTTACTTTTAGACCATACTTGCTCTGGGACTTGTTCTAATAGGGATTCATGTTCTGCAGCCACTGCCATTTGTCTTTTCCCAGGAACGTTAATGTGTTCTGCTATTACTTCATCAGCTTGTGAGAATGAGATTTTGAAGAACAGTCCATCTTTTGACATGCTAATGCAGTCCCATGCTGTGTCAACCCATTCAGTGACTTGCTTGGCTTCTTGAACCATGGGTCCTAGGTCATGTGACTCATACTTGTCTGCAATCAGTAATGTGACATGTTCTGAGTTGGTAACCTGGAACCATTCTGCTACATCTTTATCAGGAAATGTGACAATAGCTGCAGCTCCTTGTGGTCCAACCACTATGTCAGCGTATTGGACAGTTGTTTTGTTGTTAATTTCTTCATCCCAGCTTTTCTCGTAGTCTTTGTGTGTCTTGCCTTTGTCATAAAACATGGTACAATGGAGAGGAAGAAAAGGTTCTCTAGATTTGTCGTAGTGATTCATTATCCGGGGTCTCCATGTTTCCCACTCTAGTTGGAGGAAGGAAGTTGGTGATGTGAGTTTCAGCCAAAATACTTGGTCTTCTGGCTCATGACTTGTTGTCTGGGGGGTCATTTGCAGGCCTAGTGGCATCATTCAGGGTTCATTGTTGTCTATTGCTTCAAAAGAAATTCCATTAGGGGTACATTTGATTTTAGCATTGAGCTGGCACAGTACATCTCTACCCAGTAGATTGATTGGCGTATCCTCTGAGTAAAGCAGTGGTGCATACACAGTCTTTTCACCTATGATCATGGGAACTGGCTCAGTCATGGGTATTATTTGGGTCTTCCCAGAGAAACCTACTGTTCGAATCTTCAATGCCGAGAGAGGCAGGCCAATTCCACTTTTTCCGATACAGGAGTAGGCTGCTCCTGTATCAATCATGAAGCGATGATGGCTGTCATATATAGTGACATCAATGGTGGGTTCTGTTTGTGGGCGTTGAGTTAATACAGTTAGAATGGCCTCTCCATCAGGTTTCTCTGGGCACCCCTATAGCCAGTACGTGTCTTGTCCCGTTCCATAGGTGGCTGGTCCAGCAGTAGGGGGCTGGGGTCCCATCCATGGGTTAGTGGGGCAGTCTCTTTGCATGTGTCCAACTTGTCCACATCCCCAGCATTGCAGTCTCCCACGCTGTTGTCCCATGTCTGGACCTGCCTGAGGCATCTGCTGGTATTGGCCTTGAGGGGGCCTTCTTGGGGCTCCTTGTGGTCCCCTCCATCTTCCCCTCATGGGTGGCCCCCCTCGTCCCCTTCCGAACGTTGCTTGTTGGGGACCTCCTCCTTGGTTTAGATGCACATGAATAGGAGAGACTGGTTGAGGTTGGGTCTGCTGTGGCAGGGCTCCTCCCACAGGTGGCGCTGCTGGATATTGCATCTGCTGTGTGGGCGGAGGAATGACAGGAGACACCACTGGTGCTTGTACAACTGCCTCCCCTGTTGGTGCACCCTCAGTTGGGGGTGTGGCTGCCACAGTCAATGCTTCTTGATGTTTGGGCTTTTCTTTTTCTTTCTTTGCCTTGGACAATTCCCCAATCTGCAGCTGGGTTAACTTGGTGGCCAGCATCTTGCTCTGGTCCTGAAAGGCCCGTTTTTCGGCCCGATGCATGTTTACATGGTGTATAACATGCTCAGAGAACAGAGGCCAATCCATCTTCATGAGCCCCACAACTTCGTCCAGTTTGGCTTGTACTTCTTTGGGCATGGCTTCTCTGATGTAGGTTCTGAACAGGGGGCCAGATGTTTTCAGTTCACTACCATCACTTCCAGTCTCTGTTTTCCATTTCTGTTGGAACGTGTGCAGAAACTGGGCGGGGCTTTCATCATCCTTTAGGCATTCTTGTCTCAGCTTAGTTGGATCACTGCAGGTGGGGAATTTGTTCCTCAAGGCTGTCCACACCTTGGGTCTTACTTTGTTGAATGGTATCTTGTCATACTGGTTTGAGGTCATGACCCCTGGAAGCTGGGCTTCGTCAAACACCTCTCTGGCTGCTGAGTGTCCTGCTGTTTTGATCAGCAGCGCCTTGATGTCTCCAGTGGCCAGATTGATGTCTCCAGTGATTTCTTCCAGCTTCTCTATCCACCTGTCAGCACCATCTGCCAACGGGGTCAGCCTTCCAGCAAGGGTGATCATGTCCATAAATGACCATGGCACATAGCTGTCTTCATGAGGCCCTTTGGACAGCAAGGGAGCTATATAGGCCCCTTCTTGATCTGGTTCTGTTTTCTGTTGTCGTGCTCGGTATCTGGTCATCATTGGGTGTGGGACGTTTTTTACTATTTGCAGGTCCACGTCACATTCAGCTGCGAGTGGTTTCCGTTCTTTTGCTGCTGGCCTGCTTTTCTCCTTGGACCCCTTATGGAATGGATGTTTTGGCGATATTATATCTGTGCCTTCATCCTGCGCCTCAGTGTTTTCCCAATCTGTTATCACTTTCCATTGCGCTATCCTCCTCACTCCCCGTCTCTTCTCCCTCTTTCTTGCTTGCTTTGTCAATCAGGGTCACAGTCTGTGGACTTGGTAGGTCTGGGTAATCAGTTTTGGCTGCTATTATAAGCTGCTCTTCTTTCATTCTCCTCGCTTTTTCTGATTCTTCGTCTCGCCTTTTCTTTTCCTCCTTTTGTTTTTTATTGTCTCTTTTAAATTCTTTAGTTGTCTCATTTGTGCTTTTTCTTCCAACTTTTTCTCCCTGTCGACGAGTTGTACAAATGTTTCCGTCAGTTCCGCCAACTCCTTGTTTATTTGTTTTGTCAGTGCTTCGGGTTCATTCAAAAATAACTTGGTCCCGGGCTCTGAGTGGCATGTGGGGCCTCTTTGATATGGTGAATGCCCGCGACGTACTGGGGGTAGGGAACGGCTGAGGGGAGATTTTCTCCTTACTTCTGGGGTTCTATCCCATTCGCTGTAGTCACACTCTTTCTGCCGCGTGTTACTTATTTCTTTTCCTGTTTCTTCCTCTTCTTCTTCTAATACTAATTTGAGTTGTCCTGTAAACTTTCCCTTGCAACCTGACTTTACCACTACTGGGTACTGGCCTGCTACGCTGGGGCGATAGGGTGGTGGCTTATGATCAGTGTAGTCAGGGGCTGTTGGGCTCTTTTGATGTTCAACTTTAAAATATCGCAGGATGTCTCTGTTCAGCATGTTTCTGTTTTTTATGCAAGTGCATTCGGTCACGTTTCTTCTTTATTTCTCAATCTTTCTTCAACTTCGTCACAGCATGACGAATCAAAGCTGCCCTCTTTAGGCCAACGATTTTTTCCAGATGTCATCTTATGCCATTCTGTCATGCATTTTTGAATTTTGCGCTTATTGGATGGGTGTGTCATTATTACCAGTTTGGCAGGCGTTAGCCCCTCAGTCTGTTTGCTCACATTGGCTCCCATGGCAATCAGCAGTCACTCAACCTTTAGGGTCTGCGCTTATTCACTAACCTTTATAGTCTTTAATTAATTTTTTGGTCTCTATAAATGTATTTATGAAAACAACTCTTTAAACATTTATAAACATTTAATTCTGTTTTATTCTAATCATTGGTGCAGATTAATACACTGCAAACACAGACTGATGCATTCAAATGTTTATTTCATTTAATTTTGATGATTTGAACTGGCAACAAATGAAAATCCAAAATTCCGTGGAATAGATTAAAATTTCGTAATGCACTAGTTTGTACAAACTACAAACTACTTTGCCGCAAACCACAAAACACGCAAAACCATCATTTAAATAGGGCGTCTCCAACAGTTTTTCACCTGCCACCAGTTACGCAATCACTCTTGTTAAATCACCCCCAAACCATCGTTCAGCCCCTCGCGCAAAATTCCAGTTTACGAGCGCAAATTACTGCACGCAAAATTGGATCTTGATAAATCCGGCCCTTAGAATTAGTTCAAAGCAAAATTATACTTTCAAAAAATCTTTAAAAAGCAGAAACTTCACACTTCTAGAGGAGAGTCAGATTTCTTTAATACATTATTAAGCCAAAGGCTTTTTACCAAGTTAAAGCAGGTTCAAACTGATCAGTAAAATAACAGCAACATCATCAATCTAGTTTCTTTTTAAACAAACATGTTTCATCATTTTAGGACTTCAATTTACCTGAACTACTTTTATTTTCAACTGAATTTGTCTGTTTATGGAATATATCTAACCAATAGAAACCATTCAGCTAAAACCTTCTAAGTCTCAAAAATAAAACATGCAACATCTATAACTTCTCCTTGTTGTATAGACAGCAAAATTGCTTCATCTGTAAACCAGATACTTTTGTTGCACTTCATTATGTTTATTCCCTTAATTACAGAAAAAGACATTTTGAATGTAAAACATTTCTTTAGGGTAGCCCATATAATTAACTTTCATATGTTCACATCCACATATTCACCCAGGACCTGAATATTTACCAGGTTTACAATATAACACCTTATCTGTTGTAGTTTCTATATAAACAGAGCTGTTAATTAATGGCTTTATCAAAAAAGAACATTAACCTGTTATTTTCTCACATAATCAGGTGAAGGAGTTACTGGATGGACATTTTATCACCAGTCAAACATAGAAAACGCCTCTACTGTTCATTCCTGTGGCGTCTAACTGCTGTGACTTATATGAAACAGATGGTTTTTTTTTCCACATCAAGCATGAACAAATTTCATCTGAATACTCAAATTACCTTCTCATTTAAAGTCTCAAATCATTCAGGAGAACATCTCACCAGTGTGGATTGTCATATGTTTAGTCAAACTACTTTTTTCAGTAAACTTCTTCTTACAAATGTTACAGGAAACAGACTTCTCACCTGCGTGAATTCTCATGTGTTTATTAAGTTCAGACTTAGAAGTAAAGCGTTTTCCACAGGAGAGACATTCAAATGGTCTCTCCCCTGTGTGAATTCTCATGTGAGCAGTCAAATTACTTTTTTGAGTAAAATTCTTAAAACAAATGGTACAAGAAAAAGGTTTCTCACCTGTGTGATTTCTGACATGTGTATAAAGACTAGATTTCTGAGTGAAGCTTTTCCCACAGGACAGACATTTAAAAGGCTTCTCTCCAGTGTGAATGATCTTGTGGTTATTAAGATCATACTTAGAAGTGAATTGTTTTCCACAGGGGAGACATACAAATGGTTTTTCACCTGTGTGAATTCTAATGTGTTTAGTTAAATGATTTTTTTTTGTAAAATTCTTGTTACAAATGGTACAGGAAAAAGGTTTCTCACCTGTATGAATTCTAACGTGTGTATCAAGACTAGATTTCTGAGTGAAGTTTTTTCCACAGAACAGACATTCAAAAGGTTTCTCCCCTGTGTGAGTTCTTATGTGACTATTAAGATTGCCTTTCTGAGTGAAGTTTTTTCCACAGAACAGACATTCAAAAGGTTTCTCCCCTGTGTGAGTTCTTATGTGACTATTAAGTTTGCATTTCTGAGTGAAGTTTTTTCCACAGGACAGACATTCATAACTCTTCTGACCCATGTGAGGGCGAGCCATACAATTTTCTGTATTTATTTCTCCGCATGTAAACCATGGGAAAGCTTCCTCTCCAATATCTTCATCCTGCTGCTGCAAAACAAGCTGCTCTTCCTGCTCACTTATGGGGAGCTCCATGGTTTCCTCTTTAGTCCAGGGATGTTCTGGTTCTTGCTGCTCTTCTTTTATCTGCAGAGCTTCTGGTTCCTCTTGGTCCAAACAGGAATTCCTCTCATGTCCACAGAGCTGCTGATCAGAGAAATCCTCCTCTTTTCCAACATAATCCTGCAGCCGGTCTGGAAAGACAAACACAGCAGAAAGACTTTTTATTGGTGGTTAAATAAATGACACCTAACATAAAAGCATCTAACTCTTCCCTTGAGTTTGAGGAGTGAGTGGATCCTTGCAAGAAACCTGAATATATGAAGTTGATTATAATTATTAAAGAAAGTAAAGCATTTACATGGAACAGCACAGTGTAAAATGAGGGAATAATGAGACACCACAGCCTCAGCAGCACTTCCTGATCACCTCTACCTGGAAGAGACCTACCCCAGCTGAATGTGTCAGAGGTTGAGCTGATTTTAATTGATTTTCTAATAAAATTTCTATGTTCTATCATATAAGAAGAAGCATCATGGTAAGAAAGAGAAAAACAGGTCTAAAAAATAAAGCCATCTGGAGTAGCTTCCTCATTTTTGCTAAAAATGTAGCAATGGTAAGAGAGCTTTGTCTTTTTCTTCCTTTAAAAATTGTTTGAACCGTAAAAGGAACTCGGTACAGACTGTATTTTATGCAGGATGTCCTGCAAACCATAAATGGCCTGCAAGGCCTGGATGATGAGGACCTTCAGTCGCTTTAATGGAAATGCAGCATCTCATTCTGGAAACGTTAAAAGAGGCAAGTTTTTGCTTATTTGGGAACTCTTGTCTGGGTTTCCCGTAATAGAACAGCAAAGTAACAGAGACATATCACTAAAGAGGAGGAAACTTGCTTTCACTGCAGGATAAAAGGAGGGTTGACCAATAGAGGGCATAAAGGAGTAGCCTGACGTAGTCCTACTCAATTCTAGTCAGAATATGAGTCTGATGCTGCTCCATAGAGCTGTGATTATGGGGGGTGTTTTTTCGAACGAACCAGGAAAAAAAATGCCTCTGCACTCAATCGGATAGACCTACAACCAATAAGAGCAACGGAGTGCGTGACGTATGTTAAGCGAGGCATAGTTGTTGTCAACAAAAATCAAAGCGTGCAGTTGCACGCCTAGAATAAGAGGATGAGCCTTGATCGCGTTTCTCTGTTCCTCTTTTAAAATTAATTTGCTGTCGATATCTTCTAGAACAGACCTAATAGCAGAATCTACTCACCTAAACTCTCCGGCGGCAGCCATTGTTGTTGTCACCCATGCACGCTTTGGTCACGTGGTTGATTACGTTACTGTTGATCATATGTCCGTCATCGTATAAAGCCCGCCCTGACAATTTGATTGGATCGCCAGAGAGTGGGCGATCATACTCGCGCTACTATGGAGCAATGCCAGACCGAAATTCCCGACCTCAAACGTTGTGGGCGGGACTAAGTTCGGAATGGCACCCAGGCTAAGACAGGAAGGGGCAGATGGGTTAACTATATTTTATATTTTGCTTTAATCTTGCTGCTATCTCCGCTCTGTTAGAGAGTTTGCTAATAAAAGAGGATTAAGCATTAGTATATATGTAGAAAGAACATTTTATTTGCCATCAATTTCCTGATAGTATTCTGTAGAGAGGAACAGCAACGCTTGTGGGTTCTATAAAATAAAAAAGGTGGTTATTAGGGGTTGTCTAAATCTAAAACCAATTAACAATCCTCCATGGAACACCGATGACCAGTATTCCAAGAGCCATTAGGATAAGGGTAGGATCAGTCATCACTTGGGGATCATAGCAGGAGCTGACAGACCCTTGCTTGCTAGATCCTTTATCCTGCATGTTGCAAAAAGCTGAGGCCCTAAGGAGATGGACAGTATGCTCAAAGAGTCCTACCCATCCAACCATGAAGATCTCAGGGTCCTAGAAGTGAGAAACACTTTCTAGGCCTTGAGATCCAGGAACCCAGGTGTTGTTTTACAGCCGAGGACAGGATGGAGAAGGAAATTCATGAGAAAGTAGTTGCCAAACAGTTTGCGATCACCAACACCAAAATAAACTGTTTGAAGAGTTTCAGTCTGGCTTTAGAGCTCATCATAGCACTGAAACAGCTCTGGTGAAAGTCACTAATGATATTCTCATGGCCTCAGATAATGGACTTGTATCTGTGCTCGTCCTGTTGGATCTCAGTGCTGCATTTTAAACAGCTGATCATAATATTCTTTTAGAAGCATGATTGTAGTAATTAAATGCATTGTACTTATATAGAGTTATTTCAAGTCAGGAGACTTGACCAAAGCGCTTTATACTACATTCAGTCATTCACGCACACACTCACACACTGGTGAAGGTAAACTACATTGTAGCCACATATTTATCTGGCAGATTTCAGTTTTTTCTCATTAATGATAAATCTTCTTCATGCTCCACTGTTACTGTGGAATACCACTGGGATCAGTGCCAGGACCAATTAGCTTTACTATATATTTGATCCCAGTTGGTAGAATCATTGGACAGCATTGTGCGATCGTTGGCTGTTTTTTGGTTTTTAGTTATTTTACTTATTTTCCTTTCTGCTTCTCTGATCTCCTACCGAGTCCAAAATCAGGCGGTGCAGCTTTCTGAGGACCCAGCCCACGTAGGCCGGGTCCTTCAAAGGCTTCAAAAACATTAAAGGCTGGAATTGATCAGCTATGAAATGGAAATCACCTATCTCAGAAAAGGGAAAACTGTTTTTTCTAGACATATTACAAAGGGCAGAATCAGATTGGAAATTCATGACTGGAAACCCCCATTTAAAAAACAGCAGCCTCACAAAACTATTTAGTTTCTATACTCCAAAGCTTATTTTAATTGGGAGCCTTTTTGCTCCTGATTGAGAAGCCTAGCATATAGCCCTGCTTCTGGGAGAGGAAAAAGGCCAGACCAGTGAATGTTATCTTCTTATTAGAAACCAATAAACCACCAATATGGGAACTTTAGCCCTACAACTATCACTTTCATGGGAAACATGACAATAATGAAAACTGACCAGATAAACATGGATCTTTGATGATGACTCCTGGGTGTGACTCGACTACATAAAAATGTTAGTGGGTTGTCTGTTAGGTGTTAAAAATGCAAGGTGCTGTAATCTGTTAGACAAGCTAAGCAGTATCAGCCGTGCTGCTGCGTCTTGTTTGGTCATGCAGCCCACCTGGCGTGCAGCGCTGCACATTCTGCATGACCACAGATGGATCATGGCGGCAGAGGAGAAAATAACCCGGAATCATCCGGTACTCTGATCTTCCAGCTGTGCTTGTGCAGAAATGAGTCTTTGCTCAAGCGTAGCTCAGAGTCATCGCTTTATGCTCCACACTGATGGTTCTCTGTCAGCAGGATGTCTCTTCCTGCTCTCGCTACTCAATAAACTATGTGGCTGCTCATCCTCTGCCAAGCATAAAAAATCCCTTTGGCTAACCATCAGAATTTTTGTAAGAAGCTCACAAGCAGTGATGCTAAACATTTTTTCATTTCTACCAAAAGGAATCGCTATATTATATCCAAAGAAAATATTTATTGCATACTGTTTATTTTGGATTAAGTCCCAGGTGAAAAGGTACATAGATCTGTGAATATTTCTCTATCCTAGTTCTTGTTTCTATCTATTTGAATACTTCAACTTTTTAGTTAACATATTGAAATTTAGGTCCGGATTGCCATGACATTATAAGGTAATTATGTACATTCTCTCTTCATTTTATTTTTTTCTAACAGACTCCTATGAATTTAAATCTCCTATCACCTCTGAGCAACAGTGACTGAGGGGTATGTTCTTAGAAATATATTCAGAAATCACCAAAGTAGAGAGAAGATTGTTTTTTGTTCTTGGGTTTTTTGGAGCAATGAAGATTTTATTGATTTGTGTGTTTTAAATAATTCATAGTAGATCAGGAAGGGATTGCTTTGGGATGAAACCTTATATGTTTAAAACCATTCCTTTATTGTACATTTTGTTAGCTTGTCTGTCTGTAAAACTAACCAATATGATGTGTTGAACTAAATCTGCTATTTCACAACTTTTGTGAGAGATATTTGTATAAAGTAGGGCATTAATTCATAAAAAAGTTTACTCTAATTCTATAAATCAAAGTTTTCTGTCCAACAGCAATGATGAACTACACGGCAGCATTCTATAACCAGCTACTGTAGCATCTAGGATAGAGCTGTCAGTCTGGGAAAGAATCTGGTTGTTATTCAGAATTGTAAAGGTTCACTTTTTAATGAATTGCCACATAAAACTGACTAAAACTAGACTTCAAAGTTTAAAGTTTTAGTCGACTAAAAACTGACGAAAACTATCACGTATCTTTGTGAATAAAACGTGACTAAAACTAATAATAGTTTAGCCTTGAAGACTAAAAGTAAGACTAAATCCAAGATGGCAAAAACAACACTGGTCTCCTGCTTCAGAACAAGCTGCTCTTCCTGCTCACCTATGGGGAGCTCAATGGTTTCCTCTTTTGTCCAGGGATGTTCTGGTTCTTGCTGCTCTTCTTTTATCTGCAGAGGTTCTGGTTCCTCTTGGTCCAAACTGGAATTCCTCTCCTGTCCACAGAGCTGCTGGTCAGAGAAATCCTCCTCTTTTCCAACATAATCCTGCAGGCGGTCTGGAAAGACAAACAGCAGAAAGACTTTCTATTACTGGTTAAAGAAAGGACACCTCACATAAAAGAACCAAACTCCGTCCTTGAGTTTGAGGTGCGAGTGGACCTTCCTGTACACCTCTGCCTGGAAGAGACCTACCCCAGCTGAATGTGTCACAGGTTGAGCTGATTTTAAGTGATTTTCTAATAAAATTTCTATGTTCTATCATATAAGAAGAAGCATCATGGTAAGAAAGAGAAAAACAGGTCTAAAAAATAAAGCCATCTGGAGTAGCTTCCTCATTTTTGCTAAAAATGTAGCTATGGTAAGAGAGCTTTGTCTTTTTCTTCCTTTAAAAATTGTTTGAACCGTAAAAGGAACTCGGTACAGACTGTATTTTATGCAGGATGTCCTGCAAACCATAAATGGCCTGCAAGGCCTGGATGACGAGGACCTTCAGTCGCTTTAATGGAAATGCAGTATCTCATTCTGGAAACGTTAAAAGAGGCAAGTTTTTGCTTATTTGGGAACTCTTGTCTGGGTTTCCCGTAATAGAACAGCAAAGTAACAGAGACATATCACTAAAGAGGAGGAAACTTGCTTTCACTGCAGGATAAAAGGAGGGTTGACCAATAGAGGGCATAAAGGAGTAGCCTGACGTAGTCCTACTCAATTCTAGTCAGAATATGAGTCTGATGCTGCTCCATAGAGCTGTGATTATGGGGGGTGTTTTTTCGAACGAACCAGGAAAAAAAATGCCTCTGCACTCAATCGGATAGACCTACAACCAATAAGAGCAACGGAGTGCGTGACGTATGTTAAGCGAGGCATAGTTGTCAACAAAAATCAAAGCGTGCAGTTGCACGCCTAGAATAAGAGGATGAGCCTTGATCGCGTTTCTCTGTTCCTCTTTTAAAATTAATTTGCTGTCGATATCTTCTAGAACAGACCTAATAGCAGAATCTACTCACCTAAACTCTCCGGCGGCAGCCATTGTTGTTGTCACCCATGCGCGCTTTGGTCACGTGGTTGATTACATTACTGTTGATCATCTGTCCATCATCGTATAAAGCCCGCCCTGACAATTTGATTGGATCGCCAGAGAGTGGGCGATCATACTCGCGCTACTATGGAGCAATGCCAGACCGAAATTCCCGACCTCAAACGTTGTGGGCGGGACTAAGTTCGGAATGGCACCCAGGCTAAGACAGGAAGGGGCAGATGGGTTAACTATATTTTATATTTTGCTTTAATCTTGCTGCTATCTCCGCTCTGTTAGAGAGTTTGCTAATAAAAGAGGATTAAGCATTAGTATATATGTAGAAAGAACATTTTATTTGCCATCAATTTCCTGATAGTATTCTGTAGAGAGGAACAGCAACGCTTGTGGGTTCTATAAAATAAAAAAGGTGGTTATTAGGGGTTGTCTAAATCTAAAACCAATTAACAATCCTCCATGGAACACCGATGACCAGTATTCCAAGAGCCATTAGGATAAGGGTAGGATCAGTCATCACTTGGGGATCATAGCAGGAGCTGACAGACCCTTGGTTGCTAGAGCCTTTATCCTGCATGTTGCAAAAAGCTGAGGCCCTAAGGAGATGGACAGTATGGTCAAAGAGTCCCACCCATCCAACCATGAAGATCTCAGGGTCCCAGAAGTGAGAAACACTTTCTAGGCCTTGAGATCCAGGAACCCAGGTGTTGTTTTACAGCCGAGGACAGGATGGAGAAGGAAATTCATGAGAAAGTAGTTGCCAAACAGTTTGCGATCACCAACACCAAAATAAACTGTTTGAAGAGTTTCAATCTGGCTTTAGAGCTCATCATAGCACTGAAACAGCTCTGGTGAAAGTCACTAATGATATTCTCATGGCCTCAGATAATGGACTTGTATCTGTGCTCCTCCTGTTGGATCTCAGCGCTGCATTTTAAACAGCTGATCATAATATTCTTTTAGAAGCATGATTGTAGTAATTAAATGCATTGTACTTATATAGAGTTATTTCAAGTCAGGAGACTTGACCAAAGCGCTTTATACTACATTCAGTCATTCACGAACACACTCACACACTGGTGAAGGAAAACTACATTGTAGCCACGGATTTATCTGGCAGATTTCAGTTTTTTCTCATTAATGATAAATCTTCTTCATGCTCCACTGTTACTGTGGAATACCACTGGGATCAGTGCCAGGACCAATTAGCTTTACTATATATTTGCTCCCAGTAGGTAGAATCATTGGACAGCTTTGTGCGATCGTTGGCTGTTTTTTGGTTTTTAGTTATTTTACTTATTTTCCTTTCTGCTTCTCTGATCTCCTACCGAGTCCAAAATCAGGCGGTGCAGCTTTCCGAGGACCCAGCCCACGTAGGCCGGGTCCTTCAAAGGCTTCAAAAACATTAAAGGCTGGAATTGATCAGCTGTGAAATGGAAATCACCTATCTCAGAAAAGGGAAAACTGTTTTTTCTAGACATATTACAAAGAGCAGAATCAGATTGGAAATTCATGACTGGAAACCCCCATTTAAAAAACAGCAGCCTCACAAAACTATTTAGTTTCTATACTCCAAAGCTTATTTTAATTGGGAGCCTTTTTGCTCCTGATTGAGAAGCCTAGCATATAGCCCTGCTTCTGGGAGAGGAAAAAGGCCAGACCAATGAATGTTATCTTCTTATTAGAAACCAATAAACCACCAATATGGGAACTTTAGCCCTACAACTATCACTTTCATGGGAAACATGACAATAATGAAAACTGACCAGATAAACATGGATCTTTGATGACGACTCCTGGGTGTGACTCGACTACATAAAAATGTTAGTGGGTTGTCTGTTAGGTGTTTAAAATGCAAGGTGCTGTAATCTGTTAGACAACCTAAGCAGAATCAGCCGTGCTGCTGCGCCTTGTTTGGTCATGCAGCCCACCTGGCGTGCAGCGCTGCACATTCTGCATGACCACAGATGGATCATGGCGGCAGAGGAGAAAATAACCCGGAATCATCCGGTACTCTGATCTTCCAGCTGTGCTTGTGCAGAAATGAGTCTTTGCTCAAGCGTAGCTCAGAGTCATCGCTTTATGCTCCACACTGATGGTTCTCTGTCAGCAGGATGTCTCTTCCTGCTCTCGCTACTCAATAAACTATGTGGCTGCTCATCCTCTGCCAAGCATAAAAAATCCCTTTGGCTAACCATCAGGATTTTTGTAAGAAGCTCACAAGCAGTGATGCTAAACATTTTTTCATTTCTACCAAAAGGAATCGCTATATTATATCCAAAGAAAATATTTATTGCATACTGTTTATTTTGGATTAAGTCCCAGGTGAAAAGGTACATAGATCTGTGAATATTTCTCTATCCTAGTTCTTGTTTCTATCTATTTAAATACTTCAACTTTTTAGTTAACATATTGAAATTTAGGTCCGGATTGCCATGACATTATAAGGTAATTATGTACATTCTCTCTTCATTTTATTTTTTTCTAACAGACTCCTATGAATTTAAATCTCCTATCACCTCTGAGCAACAGTGACTGAGGGGTATATTCTTAGAAATATATTCAGAAATCACCAAAGTAGAGAGAAGATTGTTTTTTGTTCTTGGGTTTTTTGGAGCAATGAAGATTTTATTGATTTGTGTGTTTTAAATAATTTATAGTAGATCAGGAAGGGATTGCTTTGGGATGAAACCTTATATGTTTAAAACCATTCCTTTATTGTACATTTTGTTAGCTTGTCTGTCTGTAAAACTAACCAATATGATGTGTTGAACTAAATCTGCTATTTCACAACTTTTGTGAGAGATATTTGTATAAAGTAGGGCATTAATTCATAAAAAAGTTTACTCTAATTCTATAAATCAAAGTTTTCTGCCCAACAGCAATGATGAACTACACGGCAGCATTTTATAACCAGCTACTGTAGCATCTAGGATAGAGCTGTCCGTCTGGTAAAGAATCTGGTTATTCAGAATTGTAAAGGTTCACTTTTTAATGAATTGCAACATAAAACTGACTAAAACTAGACTTCAAAGTTTAAAGTTTTCGTAGACTAAAACCGACGAAAACTATCACGTATCTTTATGAATAAAATGTGACTAAAACTAATAATAGTTTTGCCCTGAAGACTAAAAGTAAGACTAAATCCAAGATGGCAAAACAACACTGGTCTCCTGCTTCAGAACAAGCTGCTCTTCCTGCTCACCTATGGGGAGCTCCATGGTTTCCTCTTTTGTCCAGGGATGTTCTGGTTCTTGCTGCTCTTCTTTTATCTGCAGAGATTCTGGTTCCTCTTGGTCCAAACTGGAATGCATGTCCTGTTTACAGAGTTCCTGGTCAGAGAAATCCTCCTCTTTTCCAACATAATCCTGCAGCCGGTCTGGAAAGACAAACAGCAGAAAGACTTTCTATTACTGGTTAAAGAAAGGACACCTCACATAAAAGAACCAAACTCCGTCCGTGAGTTTGAGGTGCGAGTGGACCTTCCTGTACACCTCTGCCTGGAAGAGACCTACCCCAGCTGAATGTTTTAAAATGATTTTCTAATGAAATTTCTCTGATCTAGCCTATTAAAAATAAGCATCATTGTAATGTTGTGCCATATGCCATGATGTTTTTGGACTTTAGGAACCAGTGCCCATATTTCATCTTGACATGATGACCACAGAAGAATATGCTATTTTGGCTCATAAACAGCTGTAAGACCTCTTAACCCAACCCAGCTGCATGGGGCCCACTTGGGGCCAACATGGAGATCCAGGAAAAAGGCCCAGATCTCAAGAATGATCAAGGATAAGTCATCATGGTTGACTTTTCTGAACTAAACTGCTGCAAAACAGACTTTTTGCAACACATTTCTGTTGAGTTTCAGAACGTACAGAGCTGTAATGAATGAAAATGTCTCCTAAGGATCCCTTGGTGTGAGCAACATGGACAACAAAGCCTGCCTTGCTGTTAGCCTGCCTGCTAAGCTTCTGCTGGATGAAAACTCAAGCCTTCCAAATGGACATGGACAAAAGGTTTGCAGGTCTGGCACAATTAGGGACAGAACAAACAATATGTCTTTTGATGATGTTGATCATTTAATGTGTTTACTGATGAGTAAAGAAAGGGCTAACAGGACGAACTGCATGCTATGCTGTACAGTCATGGCCAAACGTTTTGAGAATGATTCAAAAGTTAATATTTACAAAGTCTACTGCTTTAGTTTTTAGAACGGCAATTTGCATATACTCCAGAATGTTATAAAGAGTGATCAGCGTAACAGCAATTAATTGCAAAGACAATATTTGCCTAGAAAATTAACTTTATCCCCCAAAACACATTTCAATGTCATTGCAACCCTCCCTTAAAAGGAGCAGCTTTCTAAAGAAACACGTGCAGTCATCATTGCACTGCACTAAAATGGCCTAACAGGAAAGAGAATGGCAGCTAGAAAGATTGCACCTCAGTCAACAATCTATCACATCATCAAGAACTTCAAGGAGAGAGATTCCATTGTTGCCAAAAAGGCTCCAGGGGACCCAAGAAAGACCAGCAAGCGCAGAGACCGTCTCTTAAAAGTGTTTCAGCTGCGGGATCGGGCTACTAGCGGTGCAGAGCTTGCTCAGGAATGGCAGCAGGCAGGTGTGAGTGCATCTGCACGCACTGTGAGGCAGAGATTCCTGGAGCAAGACCTGGTCTCAATGAGGGCAGCAAAGAAGCCACTTCTCTCCTGGAAAAACATCAGGGACAGACTGATATTCTGCTAAAGGTACAGGGAGTGGACTGCTGAGGACTGGGGGAAAGTCATTTTCTCTCATCAATCCCCTTTCCCATTGTTTGGGACATCTGGAAAACAGCTTGTTGGGAGAAGACGAGGTGAGCGCTACCACCAGTCTGGTCTCATGCCAACTGTAAAGCATCCTGAAACCTGAAAGCATCCCTGTTACTGCCATATGTAATAATACAGCGCTTTAAGATCAAGGCCAGAGGAGGTTGTGGGTTTGCACCCGCCGTGGGCCGCGTCTCTTCTTTTTTATACAATTGATTTTTCAGAGTTGATCAAGATAATGTTGAAATAGAAGTATGAATAGACACACAGTTCCCTGGTACTGAGCATTTTCTGATTAGTTTACCATTTTCTCCCTCTAATTGTGTCAGTGAAGCATACAGTATTTGGGCTCATAGTGGAAACAAACTCAAAGTACTTTCAAATTGCTTGAAAATTTTAAAACATTATTAATAAAAACTTTATCTGGCTGCAAATCTAATAACGCAGCTCCACTGATAGAAGGGAATATGACATCACAGGTAACTTTATGAACATGGTTATAGACCATGGCAGTGTCATAACAGCCACAAGAAGCAATGAAGGATAATTAGAAATCCCAATCTAAAGTACTGTAATCCTAATTAATGGATTTAAACATCATCCCAGCTGTTGGAGTGTTTTACAGTCCATATTCTTCCAGATCCTCCTGGATCCAAACTTTCAGGACTCTGCAGACTCAGATGCTTTTTTTCACAATGAGGTTTTTGATCACAACACTTCAGTTTCCCACAATATTTCCCATTATTCACATCCATCAAACACGTGTTTGATAGATCTGAGGCTTGAAATGAGGACATTTATTCTGACCTGTTTGTTTGTTTTAGCTGTTTTATGTTCTCCTTATTTATTTTCTTTACAGCCCTTTGATCAGCTGTGGTTGTTTTTAAGTGCTGCTGTAACTCCACTATTTCCCCACAGTGGGCCAACAAAGGGAGTTTCTATTCTATGTAGTGTATATCTGCTGTTTATTTAGTAATGTCTTCCAAAGCTCTGATGCCTTCATGAAGTTCTCCCTCCAGCCCTGATGTCAACAGTCTGTTGATTTAAACTAAACTCCGCTGCAGTGCTGAGGCATCCTTCTACTGTTCTGCTTAAAGCAGCAGGTTAGGGCAGCAGGATGACCTCCCCAAGATGGCGCCCGTAATGTCTGCGCAGAGACAGTCAATGCGGGGTCTACTCTAATATTATCTCTATGGTAGAGACGGCTTTCTGTGATTGCAGTGAACTCGGAGCGAAGAAGAGGTTTAACCGGAGAAAATTACTAACTTGACCGCAGTCATTAAAACCCAATGCTGGAAGTGAGCGAGCTGACCGCAGTAAGATGGCCGCCGTCCGAAAGTTAGCTTTAGCTTAGCATGTTGATCTCCTCTAAGCAGTTTTCCAATCAGATGAGGCTAAAATCCACAGTGTGCATCATCAGGGAATCGTTTCTATCAGGTGTTTCCTACCTATCCGGTGTAAGATGATCTGGGGGATCCTGGTGAAATCCAGCAGTAGATGTTGATCGTCCATCTTTTCCTCCGAATTGACCAAACTCCCTTTAAACTCCGTGAATGTTTCTTCAGCAGGAGTTAACTGCTCGGTGATAAACTCTCCTTGAAGCTGGACTGAAGACATTCTCACTGCAAACACTCCCAGATTATCAGCCTCTCTACAATGACTCCACACACAAGCTAAGCTAATGCTGCTAGCTGCTGTTCTGTCCAGTCTGGTCGCCTTGAGGCCTGTTGTTCTTCTCTTTATAGCAGCTGGCAGACCTACTATAAAGGCGCATTACCGCCACCTGCTGGACTGGAGTGTCAACAGGAGGTTTACAGGAAAAACCAAACAAACTATTTTTTCTGTAACAATTTAGTATTTTTCCAAATCCAAGAATATGTGATATTTTCATTTATTTATATTAGAAATATATTCAACAATAAATGAAGTGAATTATTCAAACCTGTTTGACCAATTCTGCATCATGAAATTATTGATTCTATTCTCCTATTTCTTCCTGATTTCCTTTTATCTCCTCTTTATCACTTATGTCCCAGTTTTCCTGACATATTTCTAACATTATTATTCTTTAACATTCAACCTTAAAGGATTTTCTAGATCAACATTTTTAGATTTTCGTTCCTGTTTAGCTCAAAGATCAACCTCTTTGTTTCCCTCCTCTCCAACATGAGCTGAACCCAAACAAATTCTACTGTTATTTTCTTTACATGTAGTTTGTTCAGAGGATGATAAATACCATCAATAATATCTTTACTTTGCCTCGTGGACTGATTTTTTTTCTCAGAAATATAATAAAAGTTGTATAAATGTGCTTTGTATCTACTTCAGGTGGAACATACTTAAAAAAATCTGTCACTGTTCTAATAATTTAGTTTATATTTCAGAGTAGAAGGAGACCATGGAGTCAAAAATGTTGGCATGAGGCTGTGGGAAAGGAAGTTTGCCGTCTGGGAAAATTATTCATAACCGAAGTGTTTTAATCTTTCATAAAAGTTTTATCAGATAATTATAATTTTCTGCTCAAACTTTTACTCATACTTTGTATAAATCTCTCTTACAGAGTGGAGCAGCTGTGGCTGACATCTGGATGTGTGCTTCAACTGTTTACTATGAAACCTTTTACAGCCTGGAAGATGAAAGTCTTCTAGATCCTTTCTGACACCATCCAGATGTTTTGAGCTCAACATGTTTTTCTCCCACGTCTCCAAGCAGATTTGGATGTCTTCAAGTTGGGCTGGGATGACCATCCTTTAAGGACGGAGCAGAATCTCTCTCCACAACAGCTTTGGACAGCAGGACTCCTCCAGAAACCAGTTCCAGCTCCCCAACAAGCAGCGGTCCAACATGGCAGTGTTACCTTCAAGCAGATACGTTCTGCATGTCAGATAAACCATCAGCAGTCAATGACCTCCTGCAGTCAGATGTTATACTTGCTCTATCTGCATACTGAGATCACACAGTCATGTGTTTGACAGGGAGCACTATGGTCTTCATCATCCTCTTCATCACACTGTCATTCATTAACTGAGTGTCTTCAATCAGAGGATTCTTCAAATTCGTTCTAATAAAGAACTTTCCTGCTCACAGCAATCACCATCTATAATAACTACTTCAATCCGTAACATTAAATTTCCCGTTTGGTTCAATAAAGTATAATTGAATTTAAAATTTTCTATAAAATTAACCAGAACAGAAGGACTGGCCTTCCTGCCTGTGGAAAGAAAGTGTAAACATTAATCTAAATTATTTTCCCTTATTTTCTGTTCATGTTAACTTCCTTTTCCTGGTTTGGCTCCTCAGCAGGGCGAAGCTGAAAAAGATAGAAGCGCTTCAGGTGCTGCAATGCACTTGGAGCAAACCAAAATGATCAGGAGGGCAGTTTGGGGTGAGTTTTGTTAAGTTTGATGGGTTTTTGTGATTTAGTTTAATCTTGTTTAATTGTATTGATTTCTATCTAGAGGAGAGTCGAGAGAGTATAGAGTGAAGATGCTCGTTTGGTGCATGGCGCGTGTTTAAGTCGCTCATGGAGAAATGTCCAGGGCGAGGAGTAGCGAAGAAGGAGGAAGCGATTCTTGTGGGATGGAAGAAGGAAATAGTGAAAACGAAGAAGATTGGAAGAGAGTAGCGTCAAAAAATGGGAAAAAGCGGGAAAAGCAGAGATGAATTGAAGGGGAGTCTAGTTCAGAACATTCAATTGATGATCAATCTAGAAATTCTACAGGAAACAAACAACATTTTTACAAAGTCATATTCAAGCTAGTTAATCAGAAAGACTCTTTTGCAGATTGGAATCTGGCAATAACACGATAGGACACACCACTTGCCACCTGAAAGAAGGCCAGAACCTCTAGGTCCTGGCCCCATCCTTGGTGACGGGGCGTCTGCAGCCGTTCAACCAGAGCTGTTATTCTCCCCAGGGTCAGGAGGAACTGACTCATCCTAAAAAAAAAAGTCTGCTCATTTAGGGGAGGAGCCAAACTAGATGACGTCTGAAGCCTCGCTACCCGCCATACCACGTGACGGCTTTGGGAAGTGGTTCAGCTCGCCCGGAAGTTTGGCTGACATGTAAACAGCCTCAGTGTTCAGTCAAGAAGTTGGAGTTTGTAGGAGAGTTGCTGTCGACTGGATACATTGGTTGGAAAAACAACCAATCTAGTTGGTTAAAGCTAGTTTGGTTAGATTAAACAATATAATGATCAAAATCTGAGCAAGCCACTAGTTACAAATGTAATGGGTTTTAAGTAATATTGCTTTCAGGACTGTTGTTATCTTGCTAGTGCCATCAGCTGTAGGACATGGTGTCAGGTTTCTGTTAAGTTTTTCTTTAAAGTATCCAGTCTTGCTTTACGCCTCATTTGCTAGTGTTAGTGTTTAGTTTTCCTTTCTCCTTGTTTATAGTTCTAGTAGTTTAATTATTATTTTGTTGTTATTTCCAGTCTTCCAGCTTTCTATTTGTTGCCCTCTGCCGCCCTCTTATGTTCTCCTTTTTCCTAGCTCTTTCCCTCTCTTGTTCTGTGCACACCTGCTCCCAGTTTCCTCTTTGTCTCAGTCTCCTTTAAAAAGCCTTCTCTCTTCAGTACCTCTTTGCTGGGTCCTCGTCAAACGTTCTCCAACTCCTTCTCTCTGAGCCTTCCTCCTTTGATTGTGATTCCCCTGATGTCTCCTTGGTTTCTGGTACGTTTTGACTAGTTTAGATTTTTGGACTTTGTTTTTTGGATAACCTGCCTCTGTTTTCTGTTAACTCAATTTTAAATCCACAAGTGATTCACCTCTGCCTCCCTGCCTCTGCTTTTGGGTCAACTAACCATAGCCAAATCGTGACACGTGGTCTGCAACTCTTGAGGTTGATTGTTCAAGACCCACTTCAGACTTTTGAAAGTGGCGATAGAACCTTTTTTTTTTTGGCTTATGTGACTAATTTGTATTGGCTTGCCCTAGTACAAATACTGATTGTGTAAGAACACTGCCAAAGTTAGATTGGTTGGTTTGACCAAAAGATTGGTTTAATACATAAATTCCAACCCGATTGAAACCAAAAACTGTGTAAAAACTTTTATGTTTGAATAAATGACTAAAACCTTTCATTTTTTCTCATTATTGCCCAATTTGCACAATAACTTTCAATGTCTGCTTGAGCTTATTTCACTGAAATTGTAGAAAAACAGTTCTTTTTCTCTTCCAAGACATTTTACACATTAAAAAAAACTTACAAAAGATTTTATTGTACAGACCAATCATTAACAATTTAAAAGGAACTTAAATGGGGAAAAGAAGAAAAACAATTGCAGAAGATCTGATTATATTACTATCTGTAGTTCTGCACTCCACCTGTAGGTGGAGTGCTTATCCCAGCTGGGGTGGCAAAGGGTGCTGGTGCCTATCTCCAGCAGTCAATGGGCGAGAGGCGGGGTCCACCCTGGACAAGTCACCAGTTAATCACAGACGGCTCAATCAATGCCTTATTAGCTTTCATCTCACTATCACTAGTACTGGGTAAGAGTGTCTGTTTCATTGTTTGTTCAGTTTTAATATCAGTCATTAATGCAAACTGGTCTTATCTGTTCAGCTTGCTTTGCTGCTCATCCAGCATTTGGACTGATCTGTCCTGTTTGTTTGCTGGCGGGAAGGTAAGGACTGACACGGCTAGTTAACCTGTAAATAAACCTTCACATAGCATGTTGTTACGGCTGCACTGCATGGGCAGAGTTGTGGATCTATTTATCTAGCAGCGTGGTAACTTTCCAGGTCACAGGTACGCAGCTACTGTAAGTCATAGTTGTCTTTAGCCAGTGTATAAATAATCTGCTCTATTTGTTTAGTTTCCTGCTGAAGTGTTTGATCGGCATTAATACTGGATTGACACTCGCTGCTGTTTTGCGTATCGATATGTTTTAGGAGACCTACACAAGCTTTCCCCTGCTGCCAGGAACATTGATGGCCCTACTAATGGGATACAGTGCAATATTGTAGTGTTACAGGTCACGATTTACTCGTATTGCTTTAGTTCTGTTTTCCTTTTAGGGGCTGAGGCGTCTGTGGTGGCAGTGGTGACCCCTGGTGCCAGTGTTTTTTATAGTGTGCTGTGTTGGAGCTCGCCTTTTTTTTGTTTGCTGTGTTTTTGTAGTGTCCAGGATGATCCGATTCTTCACTGGATGTTGCCCTTTTTCACACCACTCCCCCATTGGTATGGCTCGGTGAAATTTTAGACATTTTACTATATCCAGTGTGGATAAAAAAATGCATTCACTATTTTAAACATTTAATTTCAAGTTTTTGTTGATTTAAACCTATTGAAGTCAAAACATTTTTTGTAGAGCTTTTCTGAATCTTGTCTCATTTCCAGCAGAACTTACCTGCTTCCTTATTTCCACTAAATTTTCCTGGAGTTATTCCAGGTGCCGTTGTTGGTTTCATCCACCCTGGGTTTTTTTCATATCCCTACTTGAGTATTTTTCTGAGGATTTGTTTCCTTTTACTCACTGCATCTGAACATATATTTGAATATTTTCTTTCTGATCTCCAGAGTCTCATTAATTCTATGTTGATAAAGACATGAGACACTAACAGCTGCAACGAAGCAGGAACACAAAGAATAGAATCTGTTCAGCTGGATCCCAGTTATAGAAAAACCCTGATAGAGACATGGATGAAGACAGGAGGCTGGAAAACACTGCAGATGATGGATCAGATTCTGGGAAGCAGGACATTCTCCATCTATTCCCCCTTTAGGAGGTTTTTATTTACATGTTAATTATGTTTCAACATCTATTTTCATTTTAATGCTATTTGCATTTTTAATTCTGTTAATATCAGAGCTCTAAAAGTATTCAGCTGTTCATCAAGGACTGAGGTTCAGTTCAGTTTATATTTCATCCTGTCTGGAATTATGATTTTAGAATAAAACTAGACTGACTCAGTTTATTTAATTGCTTCTCTACCAACACAGTGAGATAAAAACGAAAAAGAACTCATTATCTGTTCCCAGAAATTAGAATAAGAGTTTTAAAAGCTATTTTATATAATTTGAAGAAAACTTATATTTCACTCTTGTACTTAAATACAATGTAGAGCCTGTACTTTTTAGTTGTACTTAAGTAAAGTAGTTCAATCAGTGCTTTTAACAGCTCTGATAGCTGATCAAGCTCTGCACTGGTGGCAGCATGATGCTGCAGCTTCCCTCTCATCAGAGAACGTTCCTGGAGCTGGTTGGACGTCCTGAAGCTTCTTTTCTGCAGCTGAACTTCTCAGCTCAAAGTTCAGTCAGAGGTTGATGATGTTTAAACGTGGTTATAGCAGCTAGTAACAGATGACTCACCTTGGATCTGCTGCTCCAGGATCATTGCTGATCAGTCCAATAATATCTTTGGACCGGTCACTCCTCATAGAAACAGCTGGATGATGGAGACTCTGCTCTGTTCTCCTCTGTGTTCATAACTATAACTGATGCTTCTCTGCAGACATGAAGTCAATCTGAGACACTCAGTCAACAAGTGGTTCAGTCCCAGTGTTCCCAGTTAGCTGCTCTCTGGTCTGTCCTGTAGAGCAGGAGGCTGATTCTACTCTGAGTAAAGCTGATTGTTTATCTTCAATCTTCTGTCGAGATGAGAGAAACAGGAGACACTGTGGATGCAGAGCAGGACTAAAGTGGAAGGAGAGAAGGAGAAAGTTCAACCATCTCCTCCATCAATCATACTGGGGAACTTGAGATCTCTGGCAAACAAAATGGTTGAACTCGAAGAGCTGATAAAGACTCAGCCACAGTATCAGGAATGCAGCCAGTGAGCATTTGGTGCTGAAAATACATGTTAGGTTATAAAATGCTGTAGTGAAGAACCCAAATGCAGAAGGTGGAAGGAGGAAGGCAGGAAAGAGGACAATAGAAACTACAGAAGCTGGGAAGAAGATGGTAGCAGGAAAAATCTAGAAATATTATCTACACAGGGGGGTCTTCCTGTTATCCTGCCACTGTCAGCCAGGTGATCATCACATCCTGACCTTTACTGCAGTCCGATCCCGTTTTTAGAGAAACCGGTTCTGCAGGTTCTGGTCAGACGAGGCAGAACAAGTTTATCTATTCTTCATATTTCAGCACACCGATGATTCAGAGGGCTGTTTATGGTAAGAAAACACACAGGGAAAAGTAAAAAAATCAAACTGAGTTGAACTACAAGCTGAAAGTAATAATGTTTAGATGGTTCCGTCAAAGGCTGCTCTAAATCTAGAGATTTAAAGTAGCTGATGATTTGACCTCTTTTTCAGTTTCCTGGGAGTTTATTCCAGATTAGTGGAGCAGAAGAACTAAAAGCTGATTCTCCATGTTTGCTTCTGGTTCTGCAGGGTAGATTAGATCAGGTAGACCTGAGAGGTGTGGCTGTCAATCTACTAAAAAAACTAGTCTTTGATATATTTAAGAGCTCAGCCATTCAGGGATTAATAAACTAACAGAAGTATTTAAAAGTGTATTCTCTGAGATACGGGGAGCAAGTGGAAGGACTTTAGAACTGAGATGGTGTTCTCCACTTTCTTAGTTCTAGTGAGGATGCAGGCAGCAGCATTCTGGTTCAGTTGAATACAATAACGTGAGATGAACTTGGTTTGAACTTGTCTGTAAAAACCTTTGTACTTTCTGCAAATGTCAAACGGAGCTTAGGCCATCCCTCTTGAAACACCCAGGGATCAATCTGAGGCTGAGTGTCTTTGCTCAGGGACCCTGTTGTGATTCTATAGTCTTTTCTTTTCCCAGCCCGCTGGGAATTTATGTTTCTGATACTTTAAGATGTTTATTGCCCTCCCCTGTAGGGGTGGTAAAACATCTTATTTAATCAGATATTATTTCAGCTGTTATATACTGTTTATGACACAAAGTCCTACTAACTGTGTGTTAGAACAATAGATGAAACCGGGGGGGGGGGCGGTTCTGGTTGGGTGGCCGGCGCGCGATGGGTGGGCCCCGGTCCCGGGGGGGCTCTTGCTGGGGGTGGTCCGGTCCGTGTGTGGTGGGGGGCCGGGCTTGAAGCAGGAATGAGATGGGTTGGTGTGGCGGTGTCGCCGCTCCCCTCCCCCCACATCCGGATTTTAGGTTCACTTATTGGGTCATCCGATAGTCCCGGGACCAACCACCGGTGTCACCGGGTTTTTGGTCCTGGTATTATTGGATGTGAGTGTTATGTGTGAATGTGTGTCTGCGTTGTTATTTTCTTTATTTATTATTATTATTTTATTTATTTATTTTATTTTATTTATTTTTTTTTTCTCTGTGGTACGAGTGGGGGCATTAGGGAGGGAAGGCATGATTGAGATGGTGTGTTTTTTTTTTTTTCTCCCAGGTTGGGGTCTCAACCGCACCCTCTCCCAAATACATCTCAAGTCTCCGCTAAGTACGGAGCCCATTCACCCCGTCCTGCTCTCCCTCCGCTGGCTGGCGTCGGGGCTCACCGGTGCACTGGTGGAGCTCGGGGTCTGGGGGTGGATGCCCGGGGGGCTGCTGGCTCATTCCTGGCGGCCTCTCCGCTGGCCCCGGCCGGCCGGGGCTTTGCTGGGGCTCCTGTCTGGGCGTCGGGTGCCCTTGGGGCCTCGGATCCCTGGGGCCCGGGACTGGATCCACTTCGGGGTGGGGCTGGGTGTTGTTCGGGGATTTTCGGTGTCGGTGCCGGTGCCTTCGTTACGATGCCGGTTCCTGGGCGGTGTTTTTTCCTATGCCGGTTCTGTGGTATCGGTTCGGGGGGGAGGGGAGCTGCACGGCATAGTGGGGTGCGAGTCTTGGGTCCTGTTTTGGGCTCCGGTTTTTCCGCTCGCATTTCTCCTCTTGCATATTTATTTTAATTGTAATTATTAATTTATTAATTAATTAATTTATTTACTTATTTATTTATTTTTTCTTTTTTTTGGGGGGGGGGGGTTTGGCATGTCTGTTTTCTCGGGGGGCAGGCGGGCCTGCTGGGTGGGGGTCCTGCTGGCGGCGCGCCGCTGGTGTGTGGGGGTCCGGGCGGCTCCGGCGGAGGTGGTGTTGGGGGGCCGGTGTGGGCGGGCTGCGCTGATTGGGTATTCGGGTGGGTTTTCCCTCTTGGAGGCATGGCAGAGTTGCTTTGTTCCCGCTGATCGCGGCGGGTGAGGCTGCGGGGCGGGTGGGGGTTGGAGTGGCTCTGGCCGGCGCGCGTTGGGGGGCCGGGGCGGCGGAGCTGCTCTGGCCGTGTGTCAGGGCCTGGTGCGGGCGGGGTGGGTGGGGGGTGGTCGGACGTGGCTGTGCTGCTTTGGCTTCGTCCGGTGGGGGAGCGGCGTGGTTCACTCTGCTCTGGCTTTGTGCTGCCCCTCGGGCTGCTGGGGGGGGGGGGTGGTTGCACCGGCTGCAGTCTGCCCTTCTTGCGGTTTTGCGGCGGGCGGCTTTTCTGCTCTTGGGTTGATTCTGTGCGCGGTGTGTTGCGTTGCGCGCTGTTGGCGTCAGTCTTGGTGGGGTGGGGCTGCGCTTTTGGCCGGGGGGGCGTTTTGGGGGGGTCCTGCGGCGCTCGCGGCCGGTTCGCGCCGGATGCCTGTGTGTTTTTCCTGGGTGGTGCGGTCACGGTGGGTGTTGCGGCCGGTCGCCGGGGCTTGGTGCCGGGGGGCGAGGCGTGTTTCAGTGCTCTGTGGGGCTGGGGCATTTCGGTCGGTGCCGTGGGGGGCCGGTGTTCGGTGCCCGGCCCTACTTCAGGGTGGCCGGCTGCCGGCGGGGCCCGCGGACTCGTCCTCGTGGCTCCCCGGGGCGCCGGCATGGCGGTGGCTGGGGGGCTTCTTCGTGGCTGTCTCTCTTCCTCCCTTGGTGGGGGTCTGATTTCCGGGGCTGGCCCCTCCTTGGTGCCTTCGCTTCTGGGGTCCCTTTGGGCGCCTGGGGCTTTGGGTCTCCCGGCGCTGGACTCAGTGCTCTGGGGAGTGTGGCTCTCCGGCTCTCCACAACCACTATTGAGCATTTTTTCTATGGTTAAAACTTTACATGCACAAGTTCACCCTCACAAACAACTACAGGTGCTAGGCTTCAGGTACAGAAACCCCACATTCATATCTTCAGGTAACACAGAGTACATGTCAGACGTAATAATATTACTTTAGCGATAGTTTCAAAGTGTTGCTTTATTGTATATCTCGTACCGTGTCTTTTGGTTGTGCTGTTCTTTTTTTCATCTCGTTACAGGTGATGAAGCAGACTGAAAATGTTTTGTCATTGTCTCCTTCCTATTGTTGGGATCTGGAGAAGTTCCACCTTTCTGCAGCAGAGTGCGCCGTTGGTCCTCTGGGCTGGAGCCCTCCAGCACACCTGGAGCTCGTCAGCCCATTAGAGGACCTCCACTACTTAAGCAGCTGCCAGACCTTCCTTCGACGCCGCAGTGTTAGCTAAGTTTGGTTAGCGAACCTGAGCCTCTAAAATCTTGAACTTTGTCCTTGAGTTAAACCTAACTCTAACCAGCCTTGTCTTCTCGCTCCTAGGAAAACCTGTCTCTCGTGTGAAGCTCTTGGACGGCTTAACCTGAACCAGCCTGCCTGCCCTAGAGAGCCAAACCTGAAGATCTCACTTTGGCATCCACCTGCTGCTCTCTGGATGAGAGCTAATCACTCAAGCCAAGGTCAGACAAACAGTCAGAAGTTAGACGCTGCAGCTGCTGAGCACTCTGCTAAACCAACAGTCTCTGGACCCAACCGGTTCCCTCCCTCAGAGAAGAAAGCCAGAACCAAACCAAGGTATTTTCTGAGAAAATCTGAAATCTCAACAACTTCTCAAATCCACCTGGTTAACCAAACTGTCATCTCTGCAGACGCCTGAGTATCCAGCCCGGACCTGTTTCCTGAAACGTTATCTAGTTTTGTACCAACCTCAAATAAACTCTGTTAAACTTTTCATCAGTCTCCTTTGTAGTGTTCTGCATGTGGGTTTAATTCAGAACCGATCATGACACCTATCTCCTCTTTCTTTCATCTTTTGTCCTTTTTTTTTCTTTTTCTTTTTCCATTTTCTTCTTCTGTTTTTCTGCTCTACTTACATTGCAGTGTCCATATGAACTGTAAAACTCCCTGCATAATTATAATAAAGCAATTTATATGCATGGAACAAGTGGAGCAGTATGGCAATTGCCATACTGCTCCACCTGGGCTCCTTTTGGCATCAAGACGATTATTCTTATTGCCACCTTGCCAGACAGGACACTGTAAAAAAAAAAAAAAAAAAAAAAAAAAGAACAATAGATGAAAGAGTGATTCGAGCACTAATCATGGTCAAACAGTTATGTCTGCACATACATGGAATAAATTCTAAATTCACCACAACTTCTGTTCAAAATATAAGATTTTATTAACAAAAATCATTCAGCTCCAACTCAAACATATTTCAGTTTAACACTCTCAACTAAGACTAGTAAAACTAAACTACTAAACTAAACTAACTACTATGTACAAAGAGGAAGGGAAGCATGGTTGAAAACCATATTGCAGTTTAAGATGGATTCTGTGTTTGAAACCAAAGTTTATCTGGAATAATTTGGGATATGATCAAATTAGCTTTTCACTAATTTAAAAGAAATTGGAATATTTTCAGACCAATTCACAATGCAAATCCATGAGGTGAATAAAACATTATTTGGCCAAATAATGTTTCATTGAATTATTTGCTTAATCAAGAACCAATAACCCTTAGTTAAATGATTCTTTACCCTCTTTGAAATAGCTAGCAGCGAATAGACATCAGGATTCCACTAAATGACTCTTGGTCATACTTGGCAATGGAAATGTAATTGTTGGGATCTGGAGTTCTGCCACCTGTCTCCAGCAGAGAGCGCTGTGGGTCTCCTGGATTGGAGCCTCCAGTACACGTGTGGATCATCAGCCCATCAGGAGACCTCCTACATAAGCAGCGGCCAGACCTGACTTCTTCGCCGGAGTGTTGACCAGTTTTGGTTAGCAGAACCTGAGCCTCTGCCTGAACATAGAATCTCTGTCTGCTCTGGAGAGTATACTTGATTCTAACCAGCCTTTGTCTTCTCTGCTCACAGGAAAGTCTGACTGAAGCCCTTAGCTCTGGAGGAGCTAGCTTGGAAACCTGCCTGCCTGCCCTTGGAAGCCAAACCTGAAGATAATCAGTCTGGATCCTTCAGCCAGCTCTCAAGGGAGAGCTAAAACATCGAATCAAGGTCTGAACGCCCCTAGCCTGAAGCTAGACGCTGCCACTGCTGCTGTTGTGCTCTCTGCTGAATCTACTGACACTGGACCCAACCGGTTCCCCCTCTCCAAAGATCTGTCTGAACATCATCAAGGTATAAGCCTGAATCAACATCAGACAATTCATCATCGCTAACCAAACAATCCATCTCTGCAGATACTCTTTGATTCCAGTCCCGGACCAGTACCTGAATCTGCCCTTGATTATTCTGTGTTCACATCATTCAATAAACTGTTTTTCTCTTTTTATTAGACTCCTGTGGTGTTCTGCATGTGGGTTAAGTCCCTTAGACCCATCATGACAGAACACTCCGGCCAAAATCAAAACCCAGCAGATCACCTCCGGAGGTTGATTGATGAGCAGGCTGCCCAAATCCATGGACATGCGGAAACTCTACGTGAGTTAAACACTTATATGGAACATCAGAATCAAGTTTTGCAGGAATATGCCGGCTACATAAGGAATGCTAACGCCGCGCCAGCTCAACTTCCTGTCTCACTGCCACTTCCGTCTCAAAGGTCAGAACATGTTACGTCACTTCCGGAGTTCCGTCCGAGTCTCCCTGGAAGATTTTTAGGTATTCAAAGTAAATGGAAGGGATTTTTGTTCCAGTGTCGGTTGATTTTTGAACACTCTCCACTCAGTTTTTCTAATGATAAGAAAAAAATTGCCTTCATTCTTTCTCAACTCACTGGTCGAGCTTTAGAATGGGCGGAGGCAAGATTTTCTTCTGAATCCAGCTTTTCATGTACCTTTTCTGAATTTTTAACTGAGTTCTCTCAAGTTTTCAATCAGGACTAAAGTTTACATATGTTGACATAAACTTCCTTTCTTTGCTTATTATTTCACTTTGCTTAAACTCATGCATCTTTTCTGTTAAGTGTCTTTGACGCTCTGAGCGTCTCACCTCTGTTTCTCCTTGAGAAGTTGGCTGAACTAGTCCTATTTTATGGATTTCAAGCTCATTTTTCTGAATTTTATATCAGTTTCCCCCTTTAGCACTTATGTCCCAGTTTTCCTGACATATTTCTAACAATATTATTATTTTACATTCAATCTTGACTAAAGGATTTTCTAGATCAACATTTTTAGATTTTAGTTCCTGTTTAGCTCAAAGATCAACCTCTTTGTTTCCCTCCTCTCCAACATGAGCTGAACCCAAACAAATTCTACTGTTATTTTCTTTACATGAAGTTTGTTCAGAGGATGATAAATACCATCAATAATATCTTTACTTTTTCAATGATTTGATTCAATCCTTAATAAAGCTGCTATACTATCAGACACTATCACATTATTTAGATTATTCTGTTTTTTATCCAGTTTGATTTAATTTCAACAAGTTTATTTCAAACTTGCACACATTTTACAATACATATAATGACAAACAATACATATGCATGGCTTGAAAAGGGGATGGAGGAAGCCAAAACTTATACATGTCCAATCCCCTCCCGCTCATCTTTGGACCACTCCCAAGACCTGCAAACGACAAGAAAAAGACAAGACAAACAACACATCCAACACACACAACCACCTCCCTACATCACACCACCCTCATAGAACATCACTCACTCTCTTCCAGGTATTTTTTCAGGACATTCTTCTTAAATATTTTTTTGAAGCGGTTTATGTTTTCACAACCCTTTTGTTCTTCCGCAAAACTTTTCCAGAGGGTGACACCACGACTTGAGATGCACATTGATTTCAAGGTAGTTCTTACTTTTGGTTGGTATAATCGGTTTTCGCCTCTAAGATTATAAGTGCGAAATGCCTCCTGCTCCTGAAAATGTTTTAAGACATTTCCTGGAAGACAGCCAGTTGACGCTCTGAACATTATTTGTGCAGTTCTTAAGTTTACAAGATCAAATCGTTTTAAATTGGAGGGTTGTAAAAACAATACATTTGTGGGATGTAAATAATTTACTTTATGAACAATTCGCATGGCTCTTTTTTGCAGTGTAACCAGGGGCTGAAGATTGGTCTTAAAATTGTTTCCCCAAACTTCGATACAATAATTCAAATACGACATGACAAGTGAGTGATACACAAGGAACAATGCATTTTGGTTGAGGAAGTGACGTGCTCTGTTCCTCACTCCCACACATTTAGCAACTTTTGTGCGCAAATAATTAATGTGATCTTTCCAGGACAATCTCTCATCTATAATCACACCCAAAAAAGTATTTTGTTTAACCCTCTCTATACTTACATTATCAATAATAATTTCAATTGGAACAGTGGTTTTCCGTTTACCAAATAACATTAGTTTAGTCTTTTTCAAATTTAATGATAATTTATTGTTGTTGAACCATTTCTTTAACTTGTTCATTTCAATTGTAACTTGCGCCAAAAGTTGCTCCAAGTTGTCTCCAGTGCATACAATGTTAGTGTCATCTGCGAAAAGTACAAACTTCATAACAGAAGACACATTGCAAATATGCACCCTGCGGTACTCCATACGTTATGCCCCTGAGCCCAGATTTATGTTGTCCAAACTGTAAAATTTGCTTTCTATCCTCCAAATAGCTCTGTAACCGCTCTTTAGGTAACCCTCTAATGCCATACCTTTCCAGCTTTTTTAATAGTAAACTGTGATCAATGGTGTTGAATGCCTTCTGTAAATCAATAAAAATTCCTATAACAAATTTACATTTATCAATGCCATCTGTAATGCTTTCAATTAAATCAATTAATGCAAGTGATGTGGATCTATTTTGTCTGAACCCATACTGCCTTTCGGTTAACAATTTGTTTTGTTCTATGAATCTGCAAAGCCGACAATCAAATAATTTTTCTAAGATTTTAGAAAACTGTAGCAAGAGTGAAATCGGACGAAAGTTGGTGAAAGTATTCTTATTTTCAGATTTGAAGAGTTGGATTACTTTAGCATTTTTCATTCTGTTGGGAAAGAGTCCATTTTGGAAGGATAGTTTGCAAATATGTGTAAATGATTTAATGAGTTCTTCTGCCACCCCTCGAACCAATCTCATGTCTAAATCATCTATGTCACTGTGCTGATATACAGAATGTATTCAATGGTAGTTCCAGATATGCCCACTGGGTTGTTCTATTGAGTTATGAATACAAGGTCAACTACTAGAGTAAGGCAGTAGAAGAAGAGATGTAAACAAAGCAAGACAGTTGTTAATGCTGGTTAAGAAGTTAATAAAAGTTGAGCACTGCTCACTGTGGATCATACTTTGTTTAATGACTGAGTTCATAAACAACACAGTCACATGACTTTTTGTTTTTACATTTTTTAATTATACTCAAAACCTCTTTTTCATTTGTAGGGGCCAGAAACATTGAATTGAAATAATTATTTATTAAATTACTGCACCAATCATCTTCAATTGGAATTTTCCTAGCAAGATCTGGTCCTACATTAACAAAAAATCATTAAACCCATTTGCAATTTCTTCTTTTTTTGTTAGAACTGTGTCGTTCTCCACAATATATTCTGGGTAATATGGTCCACTAGATCCACGTCCAATGACAGTGTTAATAACATTCCAGATTCCATTTATATCATTTTTTTTTAATATTAAGTTGATCAGAATAATATTGTTTCCTACATTCTCTTTTTATACATGTTAACTTATTCTTATATCTTTTATATTTAACGTCAGCTTCTGTTGATCTTCTTTTCAGAAACTGTTTGTGTAAATAGTTTTTCTTTTTACATGCATTTAATAGCCCATTAGTCATCCAGGGTGTTTTTGTGTCACATTTAATGCTAATACTTCTAAAGGGACAATTTTTATCGTAAAATGAAAGAAACATATTAAGAAAATAGTCATAAGCTGCATTTACATCCGTCTCCTAATAGATAGATTCCCATTTGTTACAGGCAAGATAATTTTTTTAAGAAACTATAGATTGCTCCGTTACAGTTCTTTTATAAGAAACATAATCCAGTTCTTTGTTTTTATTGTACTCAGTATCATATACCATAAAGACTGGTAAATGAACACTGATGACATTAACTAATATTCCTCTAATTACTTTGGTTCCCAGAATATTACAAAAAATATTGTCGATTAATGTTGCACTGTAAGTTGTAATTCTGGTAGGTTTGGTGATCAGATGATGCAAGCCCAGAGTAAACATTGTGTTAATAAATTCATCCGTCAGGCCATGTTTGTGTCTTTATTGCTAAATAATTTATCCATCCACTCCATAAACAGTTTCATATCAGATCCAAGCTTATGATAAGGTTTTTACTTTTTGGACATGAAATTTCTAGGGTAACACATTCATTCTTCTGCTCATCTCCTTCTCCGTTAATCTACACAGAGTTATTTAGTCTCCTTGAACCCCAGTCGGTCTCAGCAGATGGCCGCTCACACTGAGGCTGGTTCTGCTGGAGGTTTATTCCTGTTAAAAGGGAGTTTTTCCTCTCCACTGTTGCTACAAGCATGGTGAGTGTGAGGGATTGCCTTTGAGTCAATGAGCCATTGAAATCAGCTGGTTTTCCTTAGAAAGACATTTTTTAATCAATTTTACTGGATGATCTGGTGACCTAGGATGAAGCCTTTATCCTCAATCAATTCACTGTATTCTAGTAAATCCTGCACCAGCCTGATGTTATCATGTATAGATCTCTGGACATAAAACATGTCTGTGTTTCAGAAATAACATCCTTAAGACCAGTCTTTAATCTATTTCTATAGATTTACGTCAATAGAGTTCAGAAGCGTGATCGGTTGGTAGTCTAGAACCTTGTTGCCTCTTCCTGGTTTGGGTATAAGGTTGATAACGCCCTGCTTCATGGTGTGTGGACGTGAATTATTATATTTATATAGAGCCAATTCACAACACCAGTCATTTCCTTCTTTTACAAAGCCTATGATAGGTTGGAGCATCAGTTCCTTTTCAAAGTTTTACACTTAGGGCCAAACTTTTGTAGAATAATAAAAAACTTTAATGACGGCACCACAAGTTCAGCTGCACTGCCACACGGTACGTCTATATATTTCACCATTAATAGGGGAGTAAAACAGAGCTGCAATATTTCCCCCTTTCTCTTCATCTTGGCTGTTGAAGTGTTGAGTATTTTCATAAAAAAAACAACAACAAAAAACTCATATATATCAAAGAATAGCAGATCTCAGTTAAATAGATGGCTCCAAAGAGATCTGACCCTGTTTGGGAGAACCTATTTAACCCAAATGGAGTCACTATCCTGGTTGCTTATACCCAGTTTATTCTATGGCCATAGCTAACAAATACATTAAAGCTATAAATCAGCTGAACTTTAAATTCATCTGGAGAAATCGAGTCCCCTACTTAAAGAAAGCAATTATAGTTAAAGACTTTAGAGATGGTGATTTACAAGCTATTGACTTTGATTGTTTAAATGCTGACTTAAAGGTAAAACTGGTTGAAATCCTTTTTAATGAATGGAAATAGCTTCTGGTTCTGTCTGACCAAAGGTTTTGTAAAATAATTGGAGGCTTGGATTTTGTTCTTAGATGTTGTCATGTTGGGGTCTAAGCGTCTAACCCACATGCAGAAACACTCTTCAGACAGGGAAAAAGTTAAATGGTTTATTTACAAGGTTTACAATGAAATGTGCACAGGGTCTTGGCTCGTCAGACTGGTCACAGGAGGGAAGCCACTAACAGATCTGTTAGAGCGGATCCAGGAAACTTGCAGTTCAACGGTGGCTTGGATTTATACCTGCTCAGAGGGTATTCGGATCAGCAGGGGGGGAACCTTGTGGGTCCAGAGGCTGGTCGGCAGGTTGAAGGCTGAGGGCAGAGGCAGAGACGGAGGCTGAGGCGGAGGGCAGACAGGCAGGTTCCAGGCAGCGATTGTTTTCTCCAGGATGACAGATATCCAGATAAGTCAGGATCTGAGAAGCAGAAGAGCACAGGGTCAGACTAGTTCACAAAATCAGAGAATCAGATCAGAGAAGCTGGCTCAGGTTTTGCCGGTACCATTACTGGCAAACACTCTGGCAGGGAAGTGTTAGCCTCCTTCTCCTTAAGTAGGCCTCATGATGAGCAGAAGAGAAACAGGTGTGTCGAAGTCAGCTCATGCCCTCAGTAGGAAGATCTCAGGCGCCCTGTGGTGGAGAAAGTTAGACAAGCCTCCAGATCCCAACAGTACCCCCCGCTCAACAACCACCACCTGGCGGTCCAAACGAGCAAGAAGGCAGAGAAGATCGGTAATCGGTTATAAGTGAAGGGTCTAAAATGAACGAACCAGGAACCCATGTCCGGTCCTCCAGACCATAGCCCTCCCAGTCAACCAGGTACTGCCAACCTCGGCCCCGACGACGGGACTCCACGATCCGGCGAACAGTGTAGGCAGGATGCCCATCAATGTCACGGGGGGGAGGAGGTGAGTCGGAAGGAGGGCAAAGTGGACTGGTCAGGACGGGTTTAATCTGTGATACATGGAAGGTGGGATGGATGCGGAGAGAAGAAGGAAGATGCAGGCGGACAGCAGAGGTACTGATGATCGACTCGATCCTGTACGGGCCAATGAAGTGAGGAGACAACTTTCGTGACATGGATTTTAATGGAATGTCTCTGGTGGATAGCCAAACCTGCTGCCCTGGCAAATAGGTGGGAGCTGGACGTATTCTCCGGTCCGCAAATCTCGTTCAGAATTTTGTTTCAGAAGAACAGTTCAGAGCTGCAACAGTGTTGCTCCAGATAGTACGGCACCGGCGGATGTGGTGCTGGACTGAAGTGACTGAGATCTCCTTCTCATCAGCTGGAAATAGCAGAGGCTGTTATCCTAATGAGATTTCAAAGGGGGAGAGACCGGTAGCAGATGAGACATCAGCGTTGTGTGCACACTCCACCCAATGCAGGAACTGACTCCAGTCAGCGGGGTTGGTGGACGTGAAACATCTGAGGGTGGACTCCAGCTCTTGGTTCATTCGCTCAGTTTGTACGTTAGACTGGGGATGGTAACCAGAGGTTAAGGAGATTTTGGCTTCGAGGGTGGAACAAAAATGTTTCCATACCTAGGCTGTGAATTGTGGTCCTCTGTCCGACAGAATCTCCTGTGGGATGCCGTGTAATCTGAAAACATGCTTTATCAGAAGTAGAGGTGTCTGAAAAGCGGTGGGAAGTTTTCTCAGAGGAATGAGATGACAGGCCTTGGAGAATCGATCGACGATTGTAATAATGGTGGTCATGCCCTTGGACGCAGGTAACCCAGTGACAAAGTCTATGGCGACATGTGACCAAGGGCGTTTGGGAATAGGTAGGGGATGAAGGAGACCAGAGGGAGGCAGATGAGAAGGTTTATTCTGGGCACAAACTGGACAGGCTAGAACAAACTTTTATATCCTTGTGTAGCGAAGGCCACCAAAACTGACGGGAAATCAGGGCCACGGTTCTACTGACTCCAGGATGAGCTGATAACTTTGTGGTATGCATCCAATGGATCAATCTAGACCTCACTGAAGAGGGAACGTATGTTTTATTAGGCGGACCTGTGCCAGGATCTGGTCAGAAGTCTGAGCTTGTTTAATTAGGTCAGATATTTCCCAGGAGACTGTGGCGACAGTACAGCTAGCCAGTAAAATACTAGCTGGTGTTTCAGGTTCATCAGGAGCGTAGAGGCGGGACAGAGCGTCAGGTTTAATGTATTTAAAGCCAGGGCGGTAGGACATGATCAGATTAAATCGAGAGAAAAATAATGACCAGCGGGACTGACCGGGATTTGATCTTTTGGCTGATTGAATGTAGGAAAGATTTTTATGATCTGTCCATACCAAAATGGGATGCTCTGCGCCCTCCAGCGAATGCCACCATTCTTCCTAGGCCAGTTTTATGGCAAGGAGTTCTCTGTCACCGACGTCGTAGTTTCGTTCAGCAGGGGTGAGTCTGTGGGAGAAAAATCCACACGGATGAGTTCTCTGGTCAGAATCAGAACTTTGGGACAGAACAGCTCCCACCCCTGAGTCAGATGCATCCACCTCCAAGATGAACTGTTTGGAGGGGGCAAGTTGAATGAGGATGGGTGCGTTGGAAAACAGAGTCTTAAGTTTCTTGAAGGCTGCTTCAGCCTCAGAAGACCAGTGAAAAGTTATTTTTGCTGAAGTTAAGGCTGTTAGAGGTAGGGCCGTTTGCCTGTAATTTCTGATAAACCTTCGATAAAAATTGGCAAATCCCAGAAATCTTTGGAGTTGTTTCCGGTTTTCAGGAGTGGGCCAGTCCAGAACCGCCTTAATTTTATCCTCAGATGGCCTCACCTGCCCGCCCTCGAGCACAAATCCTAGAAAGGTAACAGACGGGCGTGAAACTCGCATTTTTCAGCCTTGACAAACAACTTGTTTTCCAAAAGTCTTTGCAGGACCAAACGAACATGTTTTCGATGTTCGGAGATGGTTCTGGAGTAGATCAGGATGTCGTCTAGGTAGACAAACACAAAAACATTTAAAAAATCTCTCAGAACATCGTTCACTAATGCCGGGAAACAAACTGGGGCGTTAGACAGACCGAAAGGCATTACCAGATATTCAAAATGTCCCAGAGGTGTTTTGAAGGCAGTTTTCCATTCGTCCCCTTCACGGATTCTGAGAAGGTGGTAAGCGTTTCTCAGGTCTAACTTGGTGAACACAGTGGCACCCTGAACCGGTTCAAAGGCAGAAGCTAACAGGGGCAACGGATATTTGTTCTTAATAGTTATTTGGTTTAACCCTCGGTAATCAATACAGGGTCGCAGAGATCCTCCTTTCTTGCTGATGAAGAAAAACCCAGATCCGAGTGGAGAAGAAGATGGTCGGATTATTCCAGCAGTTAGTGACTCGTTGATATATTTCTCCATGGTCTCCCTCTCAGGTTTGGAGATGTTATAAAGCCGACTGTTAGGGAGAGGGGTCCCAGGGAGAAGATCGATGGCGCAGTCATATGGGCGGTGCGGAGGGAGAGAAAGGGCTCTAGCCTTACTGAACACCAGAGCCAAATCGTGATAATCAGGAGGTATGGCAGAGAGATCGGGCGGGTCAGCCTCCTGACGGTTTGCCGGCGACTGAGTCGGAGGGGCGGTGGAACGGAGGCAGGAACAATGAGAGGGAATAGACCAGGACTCCACATGTCTCTTAGACCAGTTAATATGTGGGTTGTGGAGTTGAAGCCAATCAAATCCCAGAACTACTGATGAGCTTGCAGATGGAAAAACATAAATGATATGATTTCCCTATGATTCCCGGAGAATTAAAAGTTCTACGGGTTTGGTCTGGTGCGTAATTTGAGGTAGTTGTTTGCCATCTAACGCTGAAACTCTCAGGGGTTTAGTCCAAGGAGTTGTCTCAATATTTAATTGTTTGTGTAATTCCCCCCAGGTACGACAGGCACAAGTGGCTTTCCCTACCTATTGATTTATTGAATCTTGCTTGTTCAGACTCATAAACCACACCGTGAAAACTAAAAGGCACAAACAATACAATAATTAGCTTCCAAAAACTAAAGACAATTAACAAATATGACGACTGCCACAAATAAACAGACTTAATACCTCGTTGGCTGAGTACCAGAATAGAGTGGAATTATTCTTGGTTTTCTTCTTTCTTGCTTTACTTAAACTTTGTGACCGACCTGTGACCGACACATGCATCAGCTCTCTCTGGAGATCGCTTCTTAGAAAACTAACCTCTAATCTGCAAACAAAGCCCCTCCATGCGTCCCCTGGTGGCGCATATCCAAAACAGCAATGAAATACACACAAAAACAGGCATAACTGAAAAAGTGGCAGCAACACTCACACCAATCTCACAATTCCTCATGTGGGATTTCTTACATTCAGAACACTCAGCATGAACAAAAACAAAATCTTTAGTCTGCTTCTAGCAAAACAATAACCTTATGTACAGGGCGTTCTTGTTGGGATCTGGAGATCTGCCACCTTTCTCCAGCAGAGAGCGCCCTGGGTCTCCTGAGCTGAAGCCACCTGCACACCTGAGGCTATATAAGCAGCGGCTTGACTTCCCTTCAGCGCCGGAGTGTTGACCAGTTTTGGTTAGCAGAACCTAAGCCTCAGCCTGAACATAGAATCTGTCTGCTCTGGAGAGTACTCTGATTCTAACCTGCCTCTGTCTTCTCTGCCTCATAGGAAAACCTGATCGAAGCCCGGAGCTCTGGAGGAGCTCATGTTTGGAAACCTGCCTGCCTGCTCTAAGAAGCAAAACCTGAAGATCCTTAGTCTGTATCTCCCTGCTTGTTCTCAGGAGAGAACTTGGAGTACAACTCAAGGTCTGAACCTCGCTAGCCTGAAGCTAAGCTCTGCTGCTGCTAAGCTCTCTGCTGAACCCACAGTCTCTGGACCCAACCGGTTCCCTCTCTCCACCGATCAGTCTGAACCTCATCAGGTACTACTCAGAATCAAAGTCTGTCAAGACATCATCGCTTCCTGGCTAACCAAACAATCCCTCTCTGCAGATAACTCTGTGAACCCAGTCCCGCACCTGTACCAGAACCAGTGCAAACAATTTACTCTGTGTGTGTGTGTATCCAAATAAACTGTTGAACTTTTATTCAGTCTCCTGTGGTGTTCTGCATGTGGGTTAAGTCAGTGAGACCCATCATGACAGAACACTCCGGCCATCCATTTAACTCAGCATTTCACCTCCGGAGACTGATAGAAGATAACGCCAAGCAGATCCAAGGACACAAACTAACCCTCCGTGAGTTTAACACACATTTGAAACATCAGAATCAAACTTTTCAGGAATTAGCAGGCTATGTGAGAAAAGCTAACGCAGCGCCTGCTCAACTTCCGGTTCCGGAGCCACGTCCGCCTCAGGGCTCAGAGCCTGTTACGTCACTTTCGGAATTCCGTCCTTCTCTTCCAGAAAGATTCTCAGGTATACCAAGCAAATGTAAAGGATTTTTGTTCCAGTGCAGTTTAATTTTTGAACATTCACCTGCCAGTTTTTCAAATGATAAAAGAAAGATAGCCTTCATCCTTTCTCAACTCACTGGTCGAGCTCTTGAATGGGCGGAGGCTAGTTTCCTCAGAATCCAGTTTTCTGTGCACCTTTGCAGAATTCTTAACAGAATTTTCTCAGGTCTTTAATCAAGATTCAGACAAATCCATTGACTCCCGAGCTCTGCTCAGTTTAAGACAAGGACATCAGACTGTGGCAGACTTTTCTATTGACTTCCGGGTTAAAGCCGCAGCTTCTGGTTGGAATGAGTGTGCACTTAAGAGTGCCTTTTTTAAGGCTTTAAATGAAGACATCAAGGACGAACTTGCCACAATCGACGAACCAGCTAGTTTGGAGGATTTAATCAGGTTAACCATCCGGTTGGATAATAGACTTCGAACTAGAACCAGGTCAAGGCAAAGAAGCCATAATTTTTCTGCTGCTGCTCCCGCATCTAACAGCACTTCTGTTTTTTCTGAATCTCTAAAGCCCAGTACCAGACCAAGGATTAAGAATCAATCTGCATCCGCTCCTGTTCACGCAACTCACTTTGTCTCCTCATCTACAGAAAGAGCTGAGGCTGAACCCATGCAGATTGGACATACAAGGCTTTCCAATGAAGAAAGACAACGAAGATTCAGGGGAAATCTGTGTCTGTATTGTGGTGAGCCCGGCCATTTATTTCCAGCTGCCCAGCTAAATTCAAAAGCCGGGGTCCGTCAGAGGATGTGAGGAGTCTGACGGACCATCTACGATCTGAAAAATCTCCTCATCTCCTGTTACCTGCAACTCTGTTCTGTTCTGATCAGACTCTCACTCTGTCAGCCTTCATAGACTCTGGTTGTGAGAGAAACCTTATTGACTCTAATCTGGTTCAACAGCTGAAGATTGAGACCATTCCTCTGAAGAAGCCTCTCAGAGTTTCAGCCATCGATGGGAAGAGGCTGCATCAAGTCACTCATCAGACACGGCCATTAGAGCTCCTGATCTCTGGAAACCACCGTGAGACTCTAACATTTTTGTTTTTCCCTCTGCATGTTCATTCCTAGTGCTGGGATACGAGTGGTTGGAGCTTCATAACCCTCACATCAACTGGGCTGAACGTCACATTGAGTCTTGGTCTGCTTCCTGTCACGTCTCCTGTCTCCGTTCTGCGGCTCCTGCTATTCAGTCTCCTAGAGGTAGGGGGGAGATGGACCCTCCTGACCTTTCTTCCGTTCCTTCCGAATATCACGATTTGGCACCAGTCTTCAGCAAGGTCAGTGCAATGTCTCTTCCACCTCACAGACCATATGACTGCACCATTGATCTGTTACCAGAAGCTCCCCTCCCCAGCAGTAGACTGTTTAATATCTCCAAACCTGAGAGAGAGACGATGGAGAAATACATCAACGAGTGACTTGCTGCTGTGATCATCCGACCGTCTTCATCCCCTCTCGGTGCTGGCTTTTTCTTTGTGGGGAAAAAGGATGGTTCTCTCCAACCCTGTATAGACTACAGAGGATTGAATCAAATAACCGTCAAAAATAAGTATCCCTTGCCATTGCTAGCATCAGCCTTTGAACCACTCCAAGGGGCTACTGTGTTCACTGAACTTGATCTAAGAAATGCATATCATCTTCTTAGAATAAGAGAGGGAGATGAATGGAAGACGGCATTTAAAAAACCCATTGGCCAATTTGAATACTTGATCATGCCTTTTGGGTTGACAAACGCTCCAGCCTGTTTTCAAGCCCTTGTAAACGACGTTCTCCGAGACTTCCTCAACGTTTTTGTTTTTGTATACATTGATGACATCCTGATCTATTCCAAAAACCAGTCTGAGCATAAGAAACATGTCCATCTAGTTCTCCAGAGACTGCTTGAAAATAAACTTTTTGTAAAAGCTGAGAAATGTGAGTTTCACCAACCTTCTGTCACTTTTCTAGGGTTTGTGCTCGAGGGCGGGCAGGTGAAGCCATCTGAAGACAAAATAAGAGCAGTTTTGGAGTGGCCCACCCCCGAGAGAGACATTGGCTCGAGGGCGCTGAACACCCTGTCCTGGTTTGGACAGACCATAAAAACCTGTCATACATCCAGTCTGCCAAGAGATCCAATCCTCGCCATTCTCGTTGGTCCCTGTTTTTCTCAAGGTTTAACCTAATAATATCCTACAGACCCGGTTCCAAGAACGTCAAGCTCGACTCACTTTCTCGCCTGTATTCTTCTGACAAACCTGAGGTACCTGAGCCTGTTCTCCCAACCACCTGTACGGTAGGAGCCGTCTCTTGGGAAATTACAGATTTGATTAACCTGGCTTTGATTTCAGAACCCGACCCTGGAAATGGACCTCCTAATAAAACATATATCCCAACTTCCGTCAGATCCCGGCTCATCCAGTGGATGCATGCATCTAAGTTTTCTGCCCATCCAGGTATCAGCCGAACAATTGCTCTCATCACCCGATGTTTTCGGTGGCCGTCCCTTCACAGGGACGTGAAGGACTACGTGTTGGCCTGTCCCATCTGTGCCAGGAATAAACCGGTCCACCAACCACCTTCGGGCCTGCTTCAACCTCTGCCTGTTCCGTCTCGTCCATGGTCCCACATTGCAGTGGATTTCGTCACTGGTCTTTCTGTTTCCAAGGGTATGTCAACCATCCTAACTATTATTGATCGCTTCTCCAAGGCCTGTCATCTGGTTCCCCTTAGGAAACTGCCTACAGCTTTCCAAACCGCTCAGCATCTGGTGAAGCATGTCTTCCGTACCTGTCTTGGGTGGAATACGCCCATAATTCTCAGAAATCTGCTGCTACCAGCCTGTCACCTTTTCACGTCTCTATAGGTTATCAACCCCCTCTGTTCCCCGCCGACGAGAAGGAAATCTCAGTCCAGTCCGTGAATCATCACATCCGCCGCTGTCATAGAATCTGGAATGAGACAATAGCAGCACTCAACCGAACCGCCACTCAGAACAAGAGATTTGCCAACCGGAAAAGACGCCCTGCACCAGAGTACACACCTGGCCAGGAGGTATGGCTATCCACACGCGATATCCCATTAAAATCAATGTCCAAGAAACTGTCTCCCAGATTTATAGGTCCATACAAAATAGCACAGATCATCAACCCTTCTGCTGTCCGTCTGACCCTGCCTCCGAACCACGTATCCATCCCACATTCCGCGTTTCCCAGATCAGACCTGTCCGTACCAGTCCTTTGTGCCCTCCGTCCGACTCCCCTCCACCCGCCCGGGACATTGATGGCCATCCAGCGTTCACAGTCTGCCGGATCGTAGACTCCCGTCGCCGGGGCCGCGGTTGGCCGTACCTGGTCGATTGGGAGGGCTACGGTCCGGAGGACCGCACATGGGTCCCGGGGTCCTACATCTTGGATCAGTTACTCATCGATGAGTTTAATGACTCCCGTCCGTCCACTTCCTCTGGACCGCCAGGAGGCGGTCGTTGAGGGGGGGGTACTGTTGGGATCTGGAGTTCTGCCACCTTTCTCCAGCAGAGGGCGTCCTGGGTCTCCTGAGCTGAGCCACCTGCACACCTGAGACTCATCCTCTCATCTGGAGACCAACTACTTAAGCAGCGGCCAGACCTGTCTTCAGTGCCAGAGTGTTGCTAGTTATGGTTAGCAGAACCTGAGCCAAGCCTGCTGAACTGATACTCAGAGGAGTAATCTGATCCTAACTTGTTTTTGTCTACTCTGCTTCCTAGACCTGCCTGCCTGCCTCGACAGAGCCAAACCTGAAGATCTTCAAGCTGAGTCTGTTTCCCAGTCCTCAGGAGAGAACCTTGGTTGATTACTCAAAGTCTGAAGTCAAGCTCTGCCGCTGTAGCTCTCTGCTGATCTCTCAACTCTGGACCCAACTGGTTCCCTCACTAACTGCGTCAGTCTGAATCCCTCCAGGTACAGATCAGTATCTGACTGTGACAAGATTCCCCAGACCTCTGGCTAACCTAACTATCCCTTCTCTACGGAAGAACCCTCGTGAAGTCTGTACCAGACCAGAATCAGTACCTGTGATCACTTTGCGTGTGAATCAAAATAAACTGTTGAACTTTTATCCCTGTCTCCGTGGTGCTGTTCTGCATGTGGGTTAAATCAGTGAAGCCCGTCATGACACTGCTTGTTCCTTTGTTCAGTTGGGTCTTCATCTGATTTTCCTGACCTTGCATTGAGTTTGTCAAAAATCTGTTTTGGTAGATTTTGTTGGATGATATGCTAAATATATCTTCCCTGCATTGAGTCATACATTTTGGACACAAACTCTGCTGGTCGCTAGTACCTTTTCCTTTGCAGGATTGAATGCTTGGCGAAACAAAACCACAGCTCGACATGGCAGTTGGTATTTCTTGTTTGAAGCCTTTGATCTGTCATTTTCATTTCAGTCTTTGAGTGCTGTATCAGATCACTAAGAAGCAAACCTCTCCATAAAGGAAAGATCCCCATGTAAGTTTTTAATAACACCAGGACAGTGGTAACGGTTAGTTGTGCCAATGGCATAATTAGAAAGGATGTCACATTCTGCTTGGTCCCTTTGCAGTTGAAAAGCTAGTGTTAAAGGTGACTCTCCAATAACAGAGGTTGGGGTTTTGTCCATAATCATATGCTCTCCTTCAATCTTTATGTCATTGGCCTCCACCTTATGGTCCTTGTTTTAAAAAATACACACATCAAAATAACCTTTGCTCTGCTTCACCATTTCGGTGTCCTCCTCTGAATCAAAAAGAACACACATGATAAAAAACCTCTTTTGCCATCTTCATGCCGGTGCAGTTTAGAAAGGAAGCAAAGGCATATAAGGCATATTCCATATCGCCCTTTTCTGTAGTTTTCTTCACCAATGCTTGCAATACAGCCTTGAAAATGTGGGCTGAGCAAAGATGAAGCACTTTAAAGGTACGGAATCCCTTGGTTTTTCCCATTGCAATGTTGTATGCTCTGTCAAGGTAGACATAAACGTTTTCTCTGTTGAATGCAAGAAGCACACTATTAATCGTAGCCCAGCTATGATCTTTCTCAACCTGCGCTATTTGTTTTTTGGTGTTGTTTGATATTTTCCTATTAAATTCCTTAAGCCAGTGTGATATGATGGGGAGTGAATGACTGTTTGACACAAGTTCTGTGACCAGTAGTGGAGGGCTGTCCTTGCCCATGCCAGGCAGAAATAATGCGTAACGCAGAACCTTCTTGTTTTGATCTGGTATTTTCTGCACAACACTGCCTGTGGTATCAAGGTAGAGAGCGAGTGGTGTGTTGTTTTTTAGGTGTTCTGTCAAAATTTTAACTCCACCCTCTGTGTACAAATGAAGAGCAAATGGATCAAGTTGTAGGGGCTGTAGATAGCCTTGAAAAGATGCATGACTGCTGCTCTCCTGGATTACTTTTTGAGTGAGCATCAGTTCCAGCATCACGTAATTGTGAAGCCTATAGATCTTTTTCATTTCAGAGGACATTTTCTTTAAAACTTTCTCGGTCATGCTACGAGTTAAGTTGCCAGCTGCGATTTCATCATCTGGTGTAATCTTCAGCACAGCGTAATGAAAATTGCTGACACCTTTGGATATTTTCCTCTTGGCAGATACTTTGCAGGTCAAAATTGTCTTTGACTTTTACTGTGTGTAACAGCACCAACACGAATCACTGTAAAACCTATTTTTTATCTGTAGGACTTGGCTTTTTTTCTCTTAGAGAAAAGATAAACAGCTGCACACTCGTCAAAAGTGCATTTTGCTTTTGCATTGACACACTGACATTTCTTTTTGCGGCTGACTTTTTTTTTTAACATGGTGGTACTTAAAGGCAAGTATGCAACTCTTTCATAAACTCATGATACAATGTGTCTGTCCATGGTGATCGGAGTTTATTCAGGTCATGTTTTATATTGTCCCACTGTTTTTTTGTAATAAAAATTTTGAAAATTCTTTGGCCTGGTCTGCAATGTCTATTTTCAGTTGTTTCATCATCCACTTCGCTGTCACTGAATTCAGCTTCTGGGACGTCCTCTCTATCCTCAGTGTAACTCTGTTCGTCTTCAGCCGTCTTACCAACTGTCTTCCCCTTGTGATTCTTTTTTCTTTGTTCTTGTGTCCCGATTTGATTCATTTTTACTGACCGTAAACTGTGCGTCTGACCCTTTTGCTTTGCACCTTCATCGTCCACTTTACTGTCACTGACTTCAGCTGCTGGTATGTCGTCAGTAGCTCCATTGTAACTCTCCTCCTTTTCATCCCGCACACCATCTGACCTTCCTTTACCATGTCTTTCCTTTGCTTGTTTTCGTACTTTATCTAGAATGGAAAAAAAATGTGTAAAAAGATTTAAAAAATAGATAGATGGATGGATCAATAGATTGTTAATTTGTTAGGAAGTTAGACTGTAGGATAAGAAATGATACTAATATTGATCCTCCTCCTCGGTGTGCCAGTAAGGGGCACAGATAGGATGCCCTTTACTTACTTTGTTCTTTAATTATATTCAGGCGATATACAGCAGCCTCTCTATATTCGCATTGATACAGATGTCAGCATAGGTGAACCACTGGTTAATATTATTGTGTGGTCTACAAAGGACAGAAATAAACAAATCAGAAATGCCTGCTGTATGTACTAATAAAAACTAATAAAAACTACTTAGAAAACTACTTAACATTTGCATCAACAAAGTATGATAACTTATCATAACCAAAGCTTAAACACTCTTAACATCTGTCCTTATCAAGGTTCACTAAACAAACATTGCATCAGATGTGATTAGCATTAGCCTGTAGCTTCCATCATTGAACACTCTTAAACTTTACAGAACTATCAATGATATGCAACATGGATTAAACATGGCATATCTACAGCTTAAAAACATTACATTTATGTCACTCTGATCATGTTACACTTACGTGTTGTCATCTATGCACACAACTTCAGCTGCACATGCTGCTCGGCTCTGTCTTCAACTAATTAAAATGCTGCAGTTCTGAACAAAAGTCGCACTAACTACTTTTCGCCACTAGATGTCTTCAAACACCTTACTACAGAAAAGTGTCTCTGAATGTTATGCTTGCTTGCTGGCTGGCTGGCTGGCTGGCTGGCAGGCAGATAATTGGATACAGGTGTATTGGAGGAAAAAGGCAAGCACTAAATGTGTTCATCAGAATGCATGCTGTTTGAGGTTTCAGTCAGTCCCTGTCTTCTACTCTGACTGCCTCAACTACAGAAATGCTGCGACACACCCTCTAAAAAGGGCTCCACAGCGCAATCTACAAGCGTGGCACTGCAGAGGTAGCCCATATTTATTCCCTGATTGTTTTAGATTTTAAAAAATTAAATAGATATTAGGAACTGAAAGATCAGTAAAATTTGGCAGGTGAAAAGCACAACATTTATTTTGTTCCCAAACCCTATATATATATAAACTACTGAAAAGAAATTAAAGGAACACTTTGAAAACACATCAGATCTCAATTTATACTTGTGATGTAATGTGTTAGGAACAAAGGGATGCCACATCATTTGATGGAAATGAAAATTATCAACCTACAGAGGGCTGAATTCAAAGACACCCCAAAAATTACAGTGAAAAATGATGCGGCAGGCTAGTCCATTTTGCTGAAATTTCATTGGAGCAACTGGAATTCAGTCATTTATATGGCCCCCACATGCGTGTATGCATGTCTGACAATGTCGGGGCATGCTCCTAATGAGACGACGGATGGCGTCCTGGGGTATCTCCTCCCAGATCTGGACCAGGGCATCACTGAGCTCCTGGACAGTCTGAGGTGTTCTATTGGATTTAGGTCAGGCGAGCAGGGGGCCAATCAGGCATGGACTGGTAATCGGGCATACCGGGCAATTGCCCGGTGGGCCGACGTGCTGTTTGGGCCGGCAGACCTCACATGTATATTAATAATATGTATTATTATTATTATTATTATTATTATTATTATTATTATTATTATTTATCAGCCTTATTATATTTGCATAATGCATGAAGAAAAATAAAATCAGCAGCACAAGAGTCTGTTCCGATCATCTGGCCCTTACCACAGGCTACTGCAGCATGGAGGTGGAGTTTTTTAATGCAAGTGAGAGCAAGCAGGCAATACAATATTTCATGCATCACGTGCGGATTAGAACTACTGCGATTGCCCAGGAACAACAAGAGAGAGAGCGGGGTGTGGGGAGCAGGTTGCTGGTGAAACCTGTGCAGCATATCTGTCCAAAGCGATGCTCTGATCAACCAGCGCTCCAGGCGACTGGTTGATCAGAGAGCTGATTGGATCAGTCCCATAAGTTTCTCTGGTTACTCTCTGACAGTCACCTAGTTACCACTCAAAGCTGTGCATCCTGGGAAACGTCAGAGGTTGAATGCTCGAGTAAAAAACGAAAATATAGCACTAATTTTACAGCGGAATAGACTAAAGTATATCCACATCTAGTAAAGGGGAGGAACAGTGGCGGATCTAGACAAAATGTACCAGGGTGCCAGGAGGGGGCCAAGGTGTTTTCATGGGGGCCCAGAAAAGCAATAAATAAATAACAGGGCAAGAGATTCAAATATATTAAAAGAGCTGCATGAAGGGAAATTTATTTTCATTGAGGTTATTAAAAAAAATCAATGTCTTATGAGGTCAATACATTTAAAATTTAGTAATTTAACTTTTTTTTAACTTAATTTAAGTTAAAACTAGGTTTCTATAAATTTGAAAAACTTAAATTCATCTGTAAAAATTAGCGCATTTTATTTTATTAGTTGTGGGAAAAAAACTTTTAACACATGAAAACTGGGATCCTATGTCAATCCCACTGAAGCTGTCACTTTTTTGAATAAATAGTAAAACAGAATTTGTAAAGAAAAGAATGAAATAGATCCAAAGGACCTATCAGTAACCAAGTTTGTTCCAGCGATTATCATCATTAGAATTTCTTTTAAATATTCTGTCTTCAGTGATTTTTTGATTCTACCCGACTGTATCTCCAAAACTGAATAGATCTGATGAGCAACTTACAATAACTTCTTGTGATGATATAATGTGATAATATGTGTGATTAACTGGGACTTTTCTCTCTCTCTCTCCCTCTCCCTCTCCCTCTCTCTCTCCCTCTCTCTCTCTCTCTCTCTCTCTCCCTCTCTCATCTAAGTATTTTAAGGGGCCACTTTCAATAATTCCCATTTACCTGGCCTCAAGGTATTGCACAGTTGGTATACACATTCAGTACACCAAAAAAAATGTGGTGGGCCAGTCTAGGCCAAAATGCCAGGGCCGATTTGTTGTCCCAGTCACCCCTGACTGGTTCTAAGGGAAAACAGAGACACAGTATTAGTTCTTGCTCGATGGAAACTCGGAATAAAGGTAGATTGGTCATGTTCCACGCTGGAAGCAAGAAAGAACAGATGGCGTCCTCCTGGTCTCTGCTGCTTAAGAAGGGCTGTAATCAGCAATGATGAGGAGCACCTGCCCGTAGAGAGACCTGCAGAGTAGAGAGGGAGAGAGACAACCCAGCCCTGTACCCAGGCCTGGAGCATGACAGCCCCCCCCAACGGACGCCCCCTGGCGGCCGTCCAACGGCAGAGGCCTCAAAGGCTGAGATGAGGCCAGGATCCAAAATGAACAAACAGGAAACCCAGGACTGCTCCTCAGCGCCGTACCCGGCCCACTCCAACAGATACTGGAAGCTACAGCCACAACGTCTGGAAGCCGCTATCTGTCAAGCCGTGAAGGCAGGGTGACCAGCCACAATCCGGGTGGGTGGAGGGGTCTGGAAGGAGGGCACAACGGGCTAGAGGTGACAGGTTTAATTTGAGACACATGAAACGTAGGGTGTACACGAAGTTCAGGCAAAAGCCTGAGCCGGACTGCTGAAGGACTGATGATGCGGGTGATTTTAAAGGGACCAAGGAACTCAGGGGCCAGTTTCTGGGACACAGCATTTAGGGGAAAATTCCTAGAAGACAACCACACCTCTTGTCCAGGAAAATAGATAGGTGCTGGGATGCGTTTGCAGTCAGCAAATTTCTTGTTTTGAATGGAGGTGCATTCAAGGGCGGTTTTGGTCTGATCCCAGACTTTGCGGCAATGCTGAAGGTATGACCTGACAGATAGAAAGGTTGAATCAGGGAAGAGGGAAGGAGTGCGGGTTGATAGTCCAGGGATGCCTCAAAGGGGGACAATCCAGTGGCTGCTGAAATGTGTGAGTTATGTGAGGACTCCTCCCATGATAGGAGCTTACTCCGGGAGGTGGGGCTGTGGTAGCAGACAGGACAGGCAGAAACAAACTCATAAACGTCCTTGTTTAGGGACGGCAACCAGAAATATTGTCTGGGAACGGACTGCAGAAGGGACATAGAGCTGGTGGGGAGGGCCGCCTCCAGGATCAGGTTTGTTCTCCAGCGCCCGTTGAATGTTTTTCCAATCCCCAGGCTCCCAGACAGAACCATCTTTATTTCCACTGTTAGCTTTGTCAAAAATTAAGAGATAGTTTGGCAAATTATAGTTTTTACAGAGTCTCATGGACGTAACACATTATTTAGGATCCAGTAGGCCTTGCTGTTCTGTGAATGATTCCTTGATCTATGTATCACTTTATGATCTGTTATCAGAGCAGGAAGAATATTGACACCACCCAGCAGGAGACCTAGCCAGGCCCCCTGGCTGGCCGGGCCCTGCTTAGACGCCACTAGGAATGAGCCAGCAGCTACCCGGGCATCCCCCCCCAAACCCCGAGCTCCACCAGTGTACTGGTGGGCCCAGGCGCCAGCCAGCAGAGGGAGAGCAGGACGGGGGAATGGGCTCCACACTAAGTAGAGACTTGAGATGTGCTTGGGAGAGGGAGAAGTTCAGACCCCAACCTGGGAGAGAGATAAAAAACAACTGGCTTCCTGAACTGGGTTAGTTAACGTAGCTCAATGGAGGGAGCCTCAGATATGCTGCTGAAAACATGACCTCAGTCTTACTGTCATTAAAATATAAGACATTAAGACCCATCCAGGCCTTCAAGTCTTTAAGGATTCTATCAGCACGCTAATAGAGTTCCCATCTTTCTTTCTTAGTGGAATATAAATACCTTATATGGTAGAGCCATCAATGAAGTATCGGTCTGTGACAGTGTACGTCACTTCCGCAAAAGCGCAATCATTTAGGGTAGTTAGCGCCATTTCTGTGGTGAAGAGACAGCAGCAACAAACCAAAGAAAACTAACAGAGAGCAGAAGTGTTCTAGTTGCTTCCTTTGGAAATAATGGGAAACTGGTGCTGCGTCAAAGGATGCAATAGTAATTCGAAACAGAAAACAGCAGATGGTGCCTTACGGTTTTTCGTATTCCCCACTTGGAAAAAAAAATACGGACCACAGACAGAGGACTTAACAAAGAGGCGTCGGGCTGCATGGGTCGCTGCTGTAAGAAGGAAAGGCATCACGTTTCATAAAATATCTCCTCATGCTCGTGTTTGCTCTCCGCATTTTCACAAAGGTAAGTCCTTATAAATATACACTAATAGAAATCAACACGCTGAAATGGTTTGCTTATAAAGTTGCAGGAGTTCATGTAAACCTACTGAAACATGCTGTGGAAGAGAAGCGGAAAGTGATGTTTGTTTTGTTTATTTCTCTTTTAGACCGCTAAAATTTAATAAATAATGCATTCTCTGTATATAATCATTTACACAATCTGCAATACAAATATTTTTTTTATGAATAAATATATATAAATACACTGTACATATAAAAACACTGTACATACCCACTCGTCAGCCAACTCACTGTATTTATTCATCCTGTGCAATCTACTTGAGTTTATTTATTATAATCCTTTGTTCGTCTGTAAGCTTTTCAGTTTATTTATTTACCTCTGGCCTTACAAGTCCGATGTCCTTGTGCTGTTTCTGTATAGCAAATTTCCCCACTGTGGGACACATAAGGTTATCTTATTTTATTACACATCTACTCTAAGGGGCTCTGTTATTTAGGTGCTTTATATAGTGTTTTGAATAGATGTGTAAAACACTCAACCTTTCATCTACTTTGCAGGTCAACCCGCATATGAGATGATGGAGACTGACCCAGACTGGGCTCCATCCCTGCATCTGGGCCACACTGGCATCAAACCAACAGACACAGGCCGCTCTTTAAGACGTGGTTATCGGGAACAGCTGAAAAAGAATGCCCTGCAAGCAACTGAAACGGGGCTCCATCAGACTGATGAAATCTTTGAGCGACAGGATGTAGTTACACATGAGGCGACAGAGAACCCTAACCAGCAACAGACTGACACACAGAAGGCTGCTGAAAACGCTGGCCGGCCAAACACCAAGGATGACACAGAAGGTGGTCGTCAGGAAGGACAGACAGAATGTAACCTGTGTGTGCTCAGGTGTGCAGAGATGAACCGTCTTTTGGAAGAAAACAGAGAGCTGCGGCGTGAACTTGATGAGCTGCGGATCTCTGATGGCTTCTCTGGAGACAGTAATGAAAAAGTCAAGTACTATACTGGTCTACCAAACTTGGCAACCTTTATGGCTTTGTTTAATTTTCTGCTGCCTCTCATGTCTGCTCAAAATAAAATTCTCTGTCCATTTCAAATGCTTCTGTTAACCTTCATGTGTCTGAGATTGGATCTGCCCTCACAACACCTTGCTTATCTCTTCCGTGTTTCACCAAAGACTGTGTACAGAACATTCAATGAAATGGTGTCATTTTTATATGCAAATCTAAAGCGTGCAGTTGTGTGGCCAGAGGCCATCAGTTTGTGGAGGCCTTTGGACATAGAGTCACAGTGATTAGTGACTGTTTTGAAATTTTCACAGAGAAACCAGCTAATAAATGAATGCCAGATCAAGTACTGTTTCAGCTTTATTCTTTTTTTTTATTCTTCTTTTCACACAAATAGAATTTTGCTTTTTTAAAAGTTACTTTTGAAAAATAACAGCAAAACAAATATAAGTTTCACCATCACTTCAAATATTAACAATGTTTCTGAAGTTGTAAAAATGTGTGTACAATAAAGAGTGGAGTTAGAAATTTGAAACAAGCGTTATCTTTTCAATCAAGCAGAGAATTTATGAAAATGCAATACAAAATCTCAAATACATAAATAATGCAGAACAGTGCAAAGCTTCAAATGTTTTACTTTGTCTTCCTTGTATATAGCAGATTGCTCTTTAGATTAAATTAGAAGATTTTCATTTTCCCTGGACTTGTTTTCACTGTGGTCTGTGGTCTTCGTAGAGATATGACCTAACAGGTGATATCTGTGAAGAAGACTGCAGTTCCCAGTGAAAACAGGCCTGGGTAAAGTGAACGGCAAATACAGTGTGCAACTTATCAATGTGCAAAAATTATGACAAGTTTTTCCGTTCAGTCTGATGAGCAGCACAAACTACTCTAATAACAGCAGCTATCTGTGCAACTGCCCACAACATCTGCCTTGTCACTGTAATAATAATATATAATATCGTTCCCTAGCAGCTTTAGAAAGTTTGTCTGGGTAGGGTATCCGTTCAGTTTTCTTGTTCTTTTCCATTTAACTGATAATCCTCGCTGCTGGCTTGCAGCGCTCTCCTCTTGTTTTCTGCTGTTTTTTTTTTCTTCCGCTCACCACAAAAATGGCGCTAGGGGGCGTGTCAGTCACGTGACTGACACATGTCGTGAGGCAGCCAGAAGAGAGCTTAAATGTAAGACTCAACTCAGGGAAATAAAATCAATGATCCTTCAATACAGCCTAGGATCAACACACTGAGTGGAAGAAAATGGCTAAAATATCCACAGATGCAGAGGCAGGTCAAAAACTACAGTGGGGCAAAAAAGTATTTAGTCAGCCACCAATAGTGCAAGTTCTCCCACTTAAAAAGATGAGAGACGCCGGTAATTTTCATCATAGATATACCTCAACTATGAGAGACAAAATGAGAGAAAAAAATCCAGAAAATCACATTGTCTGATTTTTAAAGAATTTATTTGCAAAATATGGTGGAAAATAAGTATTTGGTCAATAACAAACAAGCAAGATTTCTGGTTCTCACAGACCTGTAACTTCTTCTGTAAGAGGCTCCTCTGTCCTCCACTCGTTACCTTCATTAATGGCACCTGTTTGAACCCGTTATCAGTATAAAAGACACCTGTCCACAACCTCAAACAGTCACACTCTAAACTCCACCATGGCCAAAACTAGAGAGCTGTCAAAGGACACCCGAAACAAAATTATAGACCTGTACCAGGCTGGGAAGTCTGAATCTGCAATAGGTAAACAGCTTGGTGTGAAGAAATCAACTGTGGGATCAATTATTAGAAAATGGAAAACATACAAACCACTGATAATCTTCCTCGATCTGGGGCTCCACGCAAGATCTCACCCCGTGGGGTGAGATTTTTTGCTGTAAAATAGAGCAAAAGAATCTGAGGCAACTAGAATAAATGATGAAATAACACCAGGAATGAAAACAAACTGGCAAAGAAAATCTGCAGAGCGAGAGGCTTAATAATCAAGGCAGCTGACAACAAGGCCCTGTTCGAATTCCTGGGCTGACTGTTAGCAAGCGACCTCTCGGCTGGATTTTCAGTGAGAAATGGACTTATCAGGCAGAGTGAAGTTGAGGCATCAGCAGGTCTATTTGGCTTCAAAGCATTCAGTCTCCATCAAACACACAATGTCTCGCTTAAATAGACACAGTTGATGGACTAAACCATTTACAGAAAAATTAACTCCTCACTTCGATCTAAAACAAATACACATTTAAATCAAATATCTACAAACATACATTTAAGGTTATTTTTTTATAAACATTTTCTGATTTAACTTGCACCCAAACACAATAGAAATCCCACAAACTATGTGCACAACTCCCCCTGCATTTTCCATGGTCTCTCCCAGAACCTTTAAATGGTGTCTGGACCCCCAGGGAAGCATTTGTCCAATCACCCTGGAGGGGACACAGAAAAGACAGGTAAGTCACTTTCTCAGCACCACAACACTTCTTTTGCACTTACTTCTAACAGACTTTACACTAACATTTGCAGAAGTTTCTAAATAGTAACCCTTGCTTGCTCTAAACATCAAACATTTTGGAAGCAAGGTTTTTAGCATACTTAAAAACCATCTGTCATCTGCATCTGTCATCTGCGATCCAACAGCCGAAGCAGATGCAAAAGAAGCTACAGAGATTGGTAGGAGAAATTAACTGGCGTATGTAGAACAGTGTGGATTTTTGGACGATAAGACGTTAACGCTCATCCTTTATGATGTGCCAGATTAAGGCAAGAAAAGCCTAGAAATACTGAGACACCATTTTGAGTCAGAAGAAAAGCGGCGAATTGTCAGGCTGTACACAGAGATAATGAATGTACTAATGCCTTAAGGGGAAGCATTAGCGGACTATCTAGCCCATGTTGAAAAGATAGTGGCTGCATTAAACAGAGCTAAAGAGACCCTTAGTGATGCACTTCTGATGGCGATGGTGTTGAAAGGTCTCACGATTAGAACCCATTTACTGTGGATGTCACCCAGAAAAAAGAAACGCTAACGTTCAATAGTTTAAGGCGAGGCTGAAAATGCACACTTTGCTACTATAGCAGTCCCCGAACAAATGAGTTCAGATTAAATAGCGTACAAGTCTAAGTTTAAAGAGAAGAAATATTTTAACGGAGAATGCTTTATTTGTGAGAAATGGGGCATAAAGCAAAAGACTGCAGAAACAAAGAAAAGAAAACTCAGTGCAAGGGGACCAATGCACAAAACAATAACAAGGTGGCTGCTGTTACAGACACTGGACAATGGGCTGTTCGTGTCAAGGATAAGCATAAAACCACGAATGAAGGAGAGACGTTTGTGCTTTGGGTGAGTAAATGGCAACCCCACAACACACAGCAGCAAGGTCTACTGGTGGACAGCGGCGTATCTGCCCACATCATAACTGATGAGAGTGCTTTCACCAAATTTGATGAGACTTTCCAGCCTAAGAATCACGTCATGCAGCTTGCGGATGGAACCCGGATCACCGGCAGCGTCCTGAGGAAAGGAGACGCACAGGTCAAGCTGACCGACTGTGACAGGAAAGTTGTGTCAAACTCACGGATGCACTCCTGATTCCTGGATACCCACAAGACATCCTATCGGTAGATGCAGCTACTTCGAAAGGAGCAAGATTTAATTTTGAGAAGGATAACAACAAAATGATACTTCCTGATGGAACAATGTGCAAAATGAAGGTAAAGGATAGATTGTACTACTTAGACGTCATCACAGAGGAAAATGTAAATGATAAGGACTCCTGCAATGTTTCTTTGGATCTAAATACATGGCATGAGATAATGGGTCATCGCAATTGTGATTATATTGTAAGACTTGAAATAGTTGTAAATGGTATGAAAATCAAAGACAAAACCTCCAGACACAACCAATGTAAAATTTGTCTAGAAGGTAGATTTTCACAAAGCCGAAACAAGCAAAGTGATGTGAGGGCCAAAGAGCCTTTAGAGCTAGTTCATACAGACCTGGGTGGACCTATTTAACCAGAGTCTTTTGAAGGGTAAAAATATGCCATCACTTTTACCGATTACTTTTCTGGGGCTGTTCATGTGCATTTTATTAGGAACAAAAACAAAGCAATTGAGGCAACTAAGCAGTTCCTGGCAGAAACGGCACCTTATGGTAAAGTAATTACCCAGAGATCTGACAACGGGACAGAATTTGTGTCAGAGGAGTACCAGTCATTGTTGAAGGACAATGCTATAAAACATGAGAGGTCAGCCCCCTACTCTCCCCATCAAAATGGGACTGCAGAGAGGAATTGGCGTACACTATTTGAAATGGTCCGATGTATGCTGATTGAGTCAGGTTAACAGTGGAAACACCAGATCTGTCGAAAATGAAAAAGTTTGATTCCGAATGTATGAACAAAACAAAAAGAAGCTGGATCCTAAGAGCAAAGTGGGAATTTCATTTTGGGATCAGAGACAAACAAGGTTCAGAAACAAGGACTGGTCCATTTCATGGAAAAGAGTATGACTGAAAGGAACACAGACTGGCTGGGACCAACCAGAGGACCACTGCCTAGAGTGGTTAAATACCCCTAGTCCAAACAGTCAACCATTGACTGAGGTAACAGGACAGATGGTCACAGACATTGAGAAGACTCAGAAATGGACAAAGACTCAACTACTGACACATAAACTACACTGATATATATGGGTTTTACATTTCATGTTCTTTGACAATCATACATGTTTTGTATCACAAATGAAGCACTCTTATTACCTATGCACTCTCATTATCTAAGTTTATGTTTCCTTGAGAGCAAGATATGATTTGTTTTTGTACTCACAAGCTCTCTGTGCCATGCTCTGACCATGATGTAACTTGTTGTTGGTTTCGGCTGCGGGATCAGGCTACCAACGGTGCAGAGCTTGCTCAGGAAGGTCAGCAGGCAGGTGTGAGGGCATCTGCACACACTGTGAGGCGGAGACTCTTGGAGCAAGGCCTGGTCTCAAGGAGGGCAGCAAAGAAGCCACTTCTCTCCAGGAAAAACATCAGGGACAGACTGATATTCTGCTAAAGGTACAGGGAGTGGACTGCTGAGGACTGGGGGAAAGTCATTTTCTCTGATGAATCTCCTTTCCCATTGTTTAGGACATCTGGAAAACAGCTTGTTGGGAGAAGACGAGGTGAGCGCTACCAACAGTCTTGTCTTATGCCAACTGTAAAGCATCCTGAAACCATTCATGTGTGGGGTTGCTTCTCAGCCAAGGTAGTCGGCTCTCTCACAGTCTGACATAAAAACACAGCCATGAATAAAGAATGGTACCAGAATGTCCTCCGAGAGCAACTTCGCCCAACTGTCCAAGAGCAGTTTGGTGATGAACAATGCCTTTTCCAGCATGATGGAGCACCTTGCCATAAAGCAAAGGTGATATCTAACTGGCTATGGGAACAAAACAGAGAAATTTTAGGTCCATGGCCTGGAAACTCCCCTGATCTTAATCCCATTGAAAACTTGTGGTCAATCATCAAGAGACGGGTGGACAAACAAAAACCTAAGAATTCTGACAAGATGCAAGCATTGATTGTGCAAGAATGGACTGCTTTCAGTCAGGATTTGGTCCAGAAGATGATTGAGAGCATGCCAGGGAGAATTGCAGAGGTCCTGAAGTAGAGGGGTCAACACTGCAAATATTGACTTGCTGCATTAACTCATTCTGTCATTAAAAGCTTTTGTTACTCATAATATGATTGCAATTGTATTTCTGTATGTGATGACAAAAATCTGACACACACATGAAAACCAGAGGGCAGCAGATCATGTGAAAATATTTTATTCGTGTCATTCTCAATACTTTTGGCCATGACTGTACACAAATTTTTTAACAAAGGAAAAGTGATTTTAATAGTGTGGGTTTATGATATAGTTGTGGCTGCAAGCAATGAGATTTGTTGAAGAGAGGTCAAAAGAAACTGAAAAGAAAATTTAAAATGAAAGATCTTGGTCATCTCACATCTTTTATTGGGATAGATTTCACACAAACAGAAGACTCAATCAAAATGAGTCAGTCTAGGTACACTGAAAAGATAGTGGAAAGGTTTGGTATGGCTGAGCGTAAACCCAGAGCCACTACTAGTGAAATAAATGCGATCTGGTTCCAGAAGGTGGACAAACTGATGAGAAAAAATACAAAGAAATGCTAGGCAGCCTCATTTACATCATGACCTGTACTAGGCCAGACTTTCACAACATATGACTGATCCCAGAGAGAAACATATGACAGCTATTGTGGAGGCTCATCAGTAGAATTCCCTTAAGACAGAAAGAAATCCAGGATTCGCACCATTTTATCATCCGGAGGGGGGAAACATTTAATTACAAACCCAAATTCATACAGCTGTCTTAAACACTTCATACATTCAGCGCTACATCGTCACATCTCAGTTTTTGCGTTTATTTTCATCTGAATAAAGGTATTTTTCTGGAATATATCCAACCAATAGCTTATTTAACTAAAAGTTTCTTAGTCCCAAAAATAAAACTTGCGATTTATTTCCTGAATAAATTCATTCAGAAAACGTTGTGCCACACCATGCCAAAATGGCACAGCAGGGGTCCGTCTGGATTTTTTCAATTTAAACATCTATAACTTCTCAATTGCTTGTGGTATGGACACAAACTTGCTTTATCTTTAACCAAGCCGTGTTGTGGCACTTTATTATGTTTATTCCCTCATTCAAAAAGAAGTAAGAAACTGTGAATTTAAAATTTTTTTTTATTAAGGTGACATTCTTTTTTTTTTTACATTTAAATTTCATTTACTCAGGCCCAAAATTATTACCTTTCAGATTTTCAAATCCTTGTATTCACCCAGGACCTGAATATTTACCAGGTTTACAATATAACACCTTATCTGCTCTAGTTTCTATATAAACAAGGCTGTTAATTAATGGATTTATCAGAAAAGACAATTAACCTGTGCGATTGTCATGTAATCAGGTGAAGGAGTTTGCAGATGTAGATTTTATCAATAGACAAACATGGAAAATGCCTCTAATCATTCCTGTGGCATCTAACTGCTGTGAAGCATTTGAAACAAGTTTTTTTCCCCCCACAATATAAATCATTACAGATCATGCATGAATAAAAGTAATCTGAATACTCAAATTACCTTCTCATCTAAAACCTGTATCACAATTCATTCAGGAGAACAGCTTCTCACCTTGTGTTTATCAAGATCAGACTTGGAGGTGAATGTTTTTTTACAAGACACATTCAAATGGCTTCCCACCAGTGTGATTTCTGATGTGAGAATTCAATTTACGCTCTTGTTACAAATGGTACAGGAGAAAGGTTTCTCGCGTGTGTGAATTCTCATGTGAGAAGTCAAAGTACTCTTTACAGAGAAATTTTTTGTGCAAATGGTACAGGAGAAAGGTTTCTCCCCTGTGTGAATTCTCATGTGAGAATTCAAACTACTCTTTTCAGTAAAATTCTTTTTACAAATTGTACAGGAAAAAGGTTTCTCACCTGTATGGATTCTGATGTGTGTATTGAGATTAGATTTCTTTTTGAACATTTTTCCACAGGACTGACATTCAAAAGGCCTCTCACCTGTGTGAATTCTCATGTGACAATTCAATTTACTCTTTTGAGCAAACTTCTTGCTACAAATGGTACAGGAGAAAGGTTTCTCACCTGTGTGAGTTCTCATATGAGAAGTCAATTTACCCTTTTGATTAAACTCCTTGTTACAAATGGTACAGGAGAAAGGTTTCTCACCTGTGTGTATTCTCATGTGATAAGTCAAATGACTGCTTTTAGTAAACTTTTTGTTACAAAAGGTACAGGAGAAAGGTTTCTCTCCTGTGTGAATTCTCATGTGAGAAGTCAAACTACCCTTTTCAGCAAAATTCTTTCTACAAATTGTACAGGAAAAAGGTTTCTCACCTGTATGAATTCTGATGTGTGTATTAAGATAACATTTATTTTTGAACATTTTTCCACAGGACAGACATTCAAAAGGCTTCTCACCTGTTTGAATTCTCATTTGATCCATTAAATGTTCTCTTTTTATTAAGTTTTCTCCCCATGTTAAGCATGGGAAAGGTTTCTGTCCTGTATCTGCAGCCTTGTGCTTTACAACAAGCTGCTCCTTATGCTCACTTAAGGGGAGCTCAATAGTTTCCTCTTTTGTCCAGGGATGTTCTGGTTCTTGCTGCTCTTCTTTTATCTGCAGAGCTTCTGGTTCCTCTTGGTCTGAACTGGAATTCCTCTCCTGTCCATAGAGCTGCTGGTCAGAGAAATCCTCCTCTTTTCCAACATAATCCTGCAGGCGGTCTGAAAAGACAAACAGCAGTAAGACTTTCTATTGTAGATTAAAGAAAAGACACTTCAGTTTAATAATCCTTGCATTGAACTAACTACATATAAACAGACTGGAACTTCCATCTCGAAGCACGCACCACAGCTCTGACATCACAATATAAGGTTATAACAGACTGGTTGATTATCCATAATCTGTTAAGGTATGGACCTGGACCTCGACTTTTATCATCAAAGCTTTAAAATCTGATTACCTGCAGAATCCTAACCAATAAAGAAATGTTAAAAATATTTTTTAGATTTTTGATATTTTTTTGCTGTTCTGCCCTTCCAGGGCTATATATATATATATATATATATATATATATATATATATATATATATATATATATATATATATATATATATATACAGTGGGGCAAAAAAGTATTTAGTCAGCCACCAATAGTGCAAGTTCTCCCACTTAAAAAGATGAGAGAGGCCGGTAATTTTCATCATAGATATACCTCAACTATGAGAGACAAAATGAGAAAAAAAATCCAGAAAATCACATTGTCTGATTTTTAAAGAATTCATTTGCAAAATATGGTGGAAAATAAGTATTTGGTCAGTTACAAACAAGCAAGATTTCTGGCTCTCACAGACCTGTAACTTCTTCTGTAAGAGGCTCCTCTGTCCTCCACTCGTTACCTTCATTAATGGCACCTGTTTGAACCCGTTATCAGTATAAAAGACACCTGTCCACAACCTCAAACAGTCACACTCTAAACTCCACCATGGCCAAAACTAGAGAGCTGTCAAAGGACACCCGAAACAAAATTATAGACCTGCACCAGGCTGGGAAGTCTGAATCTGCAATAGGTAAACAGCTTGGTGTGAAGAAATCAACTGTGGGATCAATTATTAGAAAATGGAAAACATACAAGACCACTGATAATCTTCCTCGATCTGGGGCTCCATGCAAGATCTCACCCCGTGGGGTCAAAATGATCACAAGAACGGTGAGTAAAAATCCCAGAACCACACGGGGGGACCTAGTGAATGACCTGCAGAGAGCTGGGACCAAAGTAACAAAGGCTACCATCAGTAACACACTACGCCGCCAGGGACTCAAATCCTGCAGTGCCAGACGTGTCCCCCTGCTTAAGCCAGTACATGTCAAGGCCCGTCTCAAGTTTGCTAGAGAGCATTTGGATGATCCAGACGATGACTGGGAGAATATCATATGGTCAGATGAAACCAAAATAGAACTTTTTGGTAAAAACTCTACTCGTCGTGTTTGGAGGAGAGAGAATGCTGAGTTGCATCCAAAGAACACCATACCTACAGTGAAGCATGGGGGTGGAAACATCATGCTTTGGGGCTGTTTTTCTGCTAAGGAACCAGGACGACTGATACGTGTGAAGGAAAGAATGAATGGGGCCATGTATCGTCAAATTTTGAGTGAAAACCTCCTTCCACCAGCAAGGGCATTGAAGATGAAACGTGGCTGGGTCTTTCAGCATGACAATGATCCCAAACACACCGCCCGGGTAACAAAGGAGTGGCTTCGTAAGAAGCATTTCAAGGTCCTGGAGTGGCCTAGCCAGTCTCCAGATCTCAACCCCATAGAAAATCTTTGGAGGGAGTTGAAAGTCCGTGTTGCCCAGCGACAGCCCCAGAACATCACTGCTCTAGAGGAGATCTGCATGGAGGAATGGGCCAAAATACCAGCAACAGTGTGAGAAAATCTTGTGAAGACTTACAGAAAACGTTTGATCTCTGTCATTGCCAACAAAGGGTATATAAGAAAGTATTGAGATGAACTTTTGTTATTGACCAAATACTTATTTTCCACCATATTTTGCAAAGAAATTCTTTAAAAATCTGACAATGTGATTTTCTGGATTTTTTTTTCTCATTTTGTCTTGTTTGAAAAATATGTTTATTTTTTTTTTTGTCATCATCTTGGACAATTAGATTTTTAATCGATTTTAATTTAAGTATTAAAAACTACATGCATATATTTTTAAAATGGGTTTAATTTATTCAAAATATATTGTGCAAAATAATTTAGCCAGCAATAAAAGTATTGTAAAAAAAGATATATAAACTTAATTATTCTCAACATAAATCTTGTGCAAGTAACACAAAAGTTCACCCAACAATATTTGTACTGATTTTTTTAGCAGTAAAATAAAAATGCAAACCTACATATTCAGTACAAATGCAAGAGAAAAAAAAAGAGATTAATTTGCTGAAATATGCAATTTATCAAACAGTCAACTTGTATTGATCTTCTGGGAAGTAGATGGTTTGTTAAACAGCAGCTGCTGAGAGCCCAGTTCATGTCGAAATAATACACAGTTAAGCTCGTGTACGGCTGAACAGATCCACTGGACCAAAGGTCTTTAGTAGTTGCAAAAAGCAAAGGAGAGTCCAACTTCTAATACAGCACTTGTAGTCACTCGACTTGACAGCTCATATAGAAAGCGAGGCAGCCATGGTTTGTGGTGTTTTCTTGTCCTGGTCATCTTTGCCCGTGCTACCGACGCTGCACTCCCAAAGCTGAGATTGCTGCTCCCGTTCTGTGGGGCGCCTTTGCCAGAGATGCTGAAACGAGTTAGTTGTTCTGCTAGTCTTGGTTTTGATAACTGTAGTCTGCTCCACATCTGTCTTGTCAAAGCCGAGCAATTTCCATATAATTGACGGAACATGAGTTCCTTTTCTCTGTACCAACTGTTCAGATTGAGCAGCTGCCATGGTGTGAGTAAACAGTGCAGCATGCTATCAGGCGGAAGGAGGAAAAATGTAGAGAAGCAAGTAAAAAATGCAGAAGAAGAGACTTCCTCGATCTTACAATTTAGCAAAATTTCAAATCCTGGACTTAAACATTAGATAATTAAATTTGGTTTATCGTCCAGCCGTACTTGGAATAATGTAAACCAGGTTTGAAGCGCCTGATTGATATAGTTTTTAAAGAAGAGCAGATTAACAACACTTTAGATTGTAAGAAAAGAGGTGGAATAGCCCTTTAACGTTTTGCTGAACCGGTATTAAGAGAAGAAGAGCATAGAGAAAATAACACTAACAAATGATAATGCAGGAATGCTTTTAAGATGTTTGTAGGTGGCTTTGAATTCTGATGTGCCTTTGAAGTCTACATTTCATTATGAACATTTTTCCACAAGACAGACATTCATAAATCTTCTTACCTCTGTGAGTTCTCATGTGATCTATTAAATGTTCTTTTTTAAGAAAGTTTTCTCCACATGTCAAACATGGGACAGGTTTATCTCCTGTATCGTCAGTCTCCAGCTTCAGAACAAGCTGCTCCTTATGCTCACTTATAGGGAGCTCCATGGTTTCCTCTTTTGTCCAGGGATGTTCTGGTTCTTGCTGCTCTTCTTTTATCTGCAGAGGTTCTGGTTCCTCTTGGTCCAAACTGGAATTCCTCTCCTGTTCACAGAGCTGCTGGTCAGGGAAATCCTCCTCTTTCCCAACATAATCCTGCAGGTGGTCTGGAAAGACAAACAGAAGAAAGACTTTCTATTGGTGGTTATAGAGAGGACACCTCACATAAAAAGCACAAAATTCTGTCCTTGAGTTGAGTAGTGAATGGATCCTGTCAAGCAAACTGAAAACATGAAGTTCCTTCTGGCCTAATTTTGTTTCCCCCCACAAATAATTATTAAAGTAAGTAAAGCATTTACATCCATCACCACGTTGACTGGCAAATGAGGGAGTAATGAGACACCCTACCCTCAGCAGCGCTTCCTGTAAACCTCTGCCTGGAAGAGACAGACCCCAGCTCAATGTGTCACAGATTAGAAAATAATTTAAAATCTGCTCAATGAAATTTCTATGCTCTGACCAGGGTGCGTTCTGGAGTAGACGTGCGTAGTCCTCCAAAACCCTGACCACCCAGGGTGCAGACCAGGAAGCAGAGTTGTAGTTTAACACACATCTCTGCAGCTTCTCTACTGTTACCCACTCTTTACTCCATCCAGACAGTGTCTTGCCCACAACCAAAATCTAATAAATCAGCAAAGATTAGCAAAGGAGTAAATCATGATAATTTAATTAAAATCAAAATAACTCCAATTGGGAAAAAAGTTAAAACAATTAAATGCGGTCTGTTTAACATAAGATCTCTGTCCTCTAAAAGTCTGCTAGTTAATGACTTGTATGTGATAATCACATTGACTTGTGTTGCCTTACAGAAACCTGGCTGCAGCAAGAGGATTATGTGAGCATAAATGAGACAACTCCTTCAAACTATTTAAATTTTCACATACCCAGAAGTTCTGGGCGAGGAGGAGGAGTAGCAACAATCTTCCAGTCTGACTTACTGATTACTCCCAAAACAGTTAATACCTACAACTCTTTTGAACATTTAACCCTTAATTTCCCTGATCCAAATTTCAAGGCAAGAAAATCTCTTATTTTTGTAACTTTGTATCGTCCACCAGGTCCTTACTCTGAATTTTTAGATGAGTTTTCAGAGTTCCTTTCTGATTTGGTATTAAAAACTGACAGGGTCATCATAGTGGGAGATTTTAACATCCATGCTGACATTGAAGGCGATAGCTTAAGAGCAGCCTTTAATGCTATCTTAGACACTATTGGCTTTGTTCAAAATGTGAATAGTCCCACACATTCTCATCTTCATACTTTGGATCTTGTGCTGACATACGGCATAGAATGTGAAGAAATAACAGTATTTCCTCACAACCCTGTCCTCTCTGACCACTTTCTAATAACCTTCAGGATTACTTTAACAGAGTTCTCCGCCCCCAAAAGAAGGTTTAATTTTAGTAGATCTTTATCAGATAGTGCAGTTATAAATTTTAAAGAATCTGCTTCACTTTCTCTCTCCTCTGTGTCGCTGAGCAGTGCTGCAGAGTGCAAAAGCATAGCTTATTCCCCTTCACAGGTTGATGATTTTGTTGATGGGGTTGCTAGTTCTCTGCGTACTGCCTTAGACAACGCAGCTCCTTTGAAAATGAAAACCGTTAAAAATAGAAAGCTTGCTCCTTGGTTTAATGCAGAGCTGCGTACTTTGAAGCAAAATGCTAGGAAACTGGAGAGAAAATATCGCTCCACAGGCCTGCGGGAGTCCTTCCTAGTCTGGAAAAATGGTTTACTGCTGTATAAGAGGACCCTTTGTAAAGCAAGAGCAGCATACTTCTCCTCATTAATAGAGAATAAGAATAATCCTAGATTTCTTTTTAATACAGTTGCCAAACTTACCCAGAGCCATAGCTCTGTTGAACAGTCCATTCCACCTGCTCTTAGCAGTAATGATTTTATGGGATTCTTTATAAATAAGATTGATCTTATTAAAAATAAGATCATAAGCACTCCTCTATCCGCGATTGTACCTGAGGTGGTCATGGAATCTGAACCAGGTTTAGACTGCTTTGATCCAGTAGAACTTTCTGAATTAGCAAAATTATTGTCTTCATCTAAGCATTCAACTTGTATGTTAGATCCAGTTCCAACCAGGTTATTTAAGGAGGTATTCCCTTTGATATCCTCCTCCATTTTAGATGTGATTAATCTATCTCTGTCACAGGGATATGTACCTAAAGCTTTTAAGGTTGCTGTAATTAAACCTCTGCTTAAGAAACCGTCTCTTGACCCAGATGACTTGGTTAATTATAGACCTATATCCAATCTTCCTTTCTTATCTAAAATTCTTGAGAAAGTAGTTGCCAAACAAGTTTGCGATCACTTACACCATAATGAACTTTTTGAAGAGTTTCAGTCTGGCTTTAGAGCTCATCATAGCACCGAAACCGCTCTGGTGAAAGTCACTAATGATATTCTCATGGCCTCAGATAATGGACTTTTATCTGTGCTCGTCCTGTTGGATCTTAGTGCTGCATTTGATACAGTTGACCATAATATTCTTTAAGAATGACTTGAATATTTTTTTGGAAAAAAAGGAACAGCACTAGACTGGTTTAAATCTTATTTATGTGATCGAATTCAGTTTGTTCATGTTAATGATAGATCTTCAACATGCTCAAAGATTACCTGTGGAGTACCACAGGGGTCAGTGCTAGGACCAATTCTCTTTACTTTATACATGCTCCCAATTGGAAAAAATTAAAAGGGAGTTGGCTTGGGCAAATTTTCCATTCTAAATTTAACGCTAAATGAAGAGGCAAAGCAATTCTTGTAAAAAAAAAAAACACATTTATAGTATCTGATACAATAGCTGATTCTAATGTTCGATATATAATAGTGATTGGTTCATTATATAATATCCCACTTGTTTAGGTGAATGTGTACGCCCCTAATTGGGACGATCACACATTTTTTACTGATTTACTTAATTCACTACCCCACGCGGACAGTCATCATTTGATATTTGGAGGTGATAGGAATACAGTTATGGATCCTGTGCTAGATCGCTCCTCAACAAAGCACTTTTTAACTTCAAAATCCACACAGTTTTTAAAGTCGTTTTTCCAGTCATATGGAGCTGTGGATATTTGGCGTTTTCTTAACCCCACAATTGAACAATATTCCTTTTTTTCAGCGGTACATCAAACCTATTCATGTATTGATTACTTTTTTGTTGATAAAAAAATTCTTCATAAGATTAAGACATGTTACTAGAGCAGCATAGTTGTGTCTGATCATAGCCCACTCATTTTAAAATGTCAGTTTCCAGATGACTGCTTGGGCAAACTCCCATGAACCCTCAAGCATCCTGCAGAGGGTGTAGAGCTGGTCCACTGTTCCACGGCCAGGACGAAAACCACACTGCTCCTCCTGCAGCCGAGGTTCGGCAATCAGCCGGACTCTCCTCTCCAGCACCCTGGCATAGGCCTTTCCATGTTTGTTTTGTGGACTTAATGAAGGCATTCGACCGTGTGCCTCATGCTGCTCTGTGGGGGGTGCTCCAGGAGTATGGAGTCGGGGGCCCTTTATTAGGGGCCATCCGTTGTCTGCACAAGCGGAGCAGAAATCTGGCTCGCATTGCCGGCATTAAGTCGGACCTGTTCCCAGTGCATGTTGGACTCCGACAGGGCTGCAATCTGTCACCGGTCCTGTTCATAACTTTTATGGACAGGATTTCTAGGCACAGCCAAGGACCGGAGGGGGTCTGGTTTGGGGACCAGCGGATCTCGTCCCTGCTTTTTGCAGATGATGTAGATCTGCTGGCTCCCTCCTGCCAAGACCTACAGCGTGCGCTGGGGCGGTTCGCACCTGATTGTGAAGCAGGTGGGATGAGAATCAGCTCCTCCAAGTCCGAGGCCATGGTTCTCGACCGGAAAAAGGTGGCTTGTCCCCTTCAGGTTGGAGGAGAGTCCCTGCCTCAAGTGGAGGAGTTCAGGGATCGTGGGGTCCTTTTCACGAGTGAGGGAAGAATGGAGTGGGAGATTGATAGACGGATCGGTGCGGCTGCTGCAATAATGTGGACGCTGCACCGGTCTGTCGTGGTGAAGAGAGAGCTAAGCGAAAAGGCAAAGCTCTCAATTTACCGGTTGGTCTACGTTCCTACCCAGACCAGTTGAGGTGGCTCGGACATCTTCTTCGGATGCCCCCTGGACGCCTCCCTCGGGAGGTGTTCCAGGCACGTCCCACCGGGAGGAGGCCCAGGGGACGACCCAGGACATGCTGGAGAGACTATGTCTCTCGGCTGCCCTGGGAGCACCTAGGGTTTCCCCCAACAGAGCTGGAGGAGGTGTCTGCAGAGAGGGAAGTCTGGGAGTCTCTGCTTAGTCTGCTGCCCCCGCGACCCGGTTCCAGATAAAGTTGGAGACGACGACTACGAGTTTCGTGATGAACTCCTTATATATGCCTGGAGGCTCAACCCTCTTCTATTATCTGACAATGCATTTATAGAATACATCTCTAAACAAATTGATCTTTTTCTGGAAACAAATATAACCCCTTACGTGATGTATAGTACTGTCTGGGAGAGTTTAAAAGATTTCCTTCGAGGTCATATTAACTGAATTGATTGGATAATAGCACATTTGGACAGCCAACATTCTAGAAACCCTTTTCCAGGCCTTTATAACCAAAGAATGATTGTGGTACGAGCATGGGGGAAAATCATGTAAAATTTTAGCACATCAATTACGTAAATCACAAGCTGCGCACTTAATATCTGCAATCAGAACGCAAGATGGTCATATTACAACTAATTCTCAGAAAATAATTGAGAGCTTTCATTCATTTTTATTTAGGGCTCTATCAGTCAGAATCTTTAAATGTACCAAAGTTGTTTGAGAATTTTGTTTTTTATAAATTGCCTGTTCCAACCTTGATTCATCATTTAAAGACAAATTAGATACGCACATTTCCATTGAAGAAATAAAATCTGCAATTGGCTCATTTGACACCGAGAATGCGTTTGACAGAGTGGAGTGGGAGTTTTATATTCTTAATAAATCTGGTTTTGGGCCTAAATTCATCTCATGGGTTCAATTACTTTACACCTCTCCATTGGCTCGGCTAAAAACAAATTCTCTTTATTCTCCTTTCTTTCCACTCCATCGCGGTGCTAGACATGGATGCCTCCTATCACCCCTTCCTTTCGCTTTCTCAATTGAGCCTTTAGCTATTAAACTAAGAACAGAAAATAAGGTCAACACTAGACGTCCCAGAGAATTCCAGTTTTCCTGCAAGCCCCCTCCCCTCTTCAAGTTTGTGTATTCACTCTACCTTGCTAAGTGTCCTTGTTGTAATGCTAATAACTTGTGATATGACCAGCCCCTCTACATGAGGCTGGATAAAGGCTGAAACAAACTGGCATCAGAACCAGAGCATGCTCCAAACACTTTCATTACCTTCCCCTGCAACATCAGACCTTTTTGCAGGAATATCTTGATAAGTCATATCCAAATCTTTAATTTAGGCAAACCTATTGAGCAACCAGATATCATATGGTTCCTAGTTCCTGAGCTGAGAACAGGTCATAACCATGCTTTTCCAACAAGGCAAGGCAGAGCCTATTTATATTGTCCATTCACCAACAGACTCACTAATAATAATTATCAGCCAATAATTCATATTGTTTTTATCAATGTCATATGCTGTCAAACATCATAAATAAAATTGTAAAAAATAATAATGATAATACTAATTTCTCTGCTCTATCATATTAAATAAAAAATTGTGGTAAAAAAGAAAAACATGCCCAAAGGTTAAAGGCTTCCTAATTTTTTGCTAAATATTAAGCAATCAGCAGGGCAACGGGACTATGTTGTTTATTTCCCTGTAAAAATAGTTTGAACCATAACATGGAGTACAGTTATAAAAACATCACAGTGACACAAGAATTCAGTTTTTATACTTAACAGTTTGTCGTTTTCGGTACGCGGTTCAGCTTTCCAGACAGTAAAGGAACATTTCCATTCCACAAAGCGCAGCAGTGATCAAATGTAAACAGCGAGGGAGAAAAAATGTGATGCAAAAAAAAAAACACATTGATATGGAAGTTGAAAGCATCCATATGGTGCAAATATGCAGTATTTTTGGTTTGTTTTTTTCAGTATGATGAGTTTTTTCAATAGTTCAGCTGTCTGATGGTGGCGGGGAAGAAGGAGGGGTCAGATAGTTGAACCATATTATTGATTTTTAATTTGATATTTTGCTTGAGACTTGCTGCTATCTTTGCTCTGTCAGAGTTTGCTAATAAAAGATCAATAAACATTAGAATATGTGAGGAAAGATCATTTTTTTAATCATCAATTTCCTGATGGTATCCTGTAGAGAGGAACAACAATGCATTTGGGTTCTATAAAATAAATTAGCAGGTTATCAGGGTTTATCTGAAGCTAAAACCTAATTATCACCCATGGGGCTAATATGGCCACAAAAACATTGATGACCAGTATTCCAGGAATCATTAGGGTAAGGGTAGGATCCATCATGAAATGTCACAACTGATATTCTCGTGGCCTCAGATAATGGACTAATATCTCTACTTGTCCTCTTAGATCTCAGTGCTGCAGTTGATACAGTTCATCAATATTTTCTTTTAGATATGATTAAAACCAGTCTAAAAGACTGGTTTTAATCATATCTATCTGATCAATTTCAGTTTGTTCACGTTAATAACAAATCTTCAACACGCTCAAAGGTTACCTGTGGAGTACCACAGGGATCAGTGCTAGGACCAATTCTCTTTACTTTATACATGCTCCCAATCAGTAGAATTATTAGACAGCATGAGATTAATTTCCACTGTTATGCTGATGATACCCAGCTATATCTGTCTATAAATCCAGATGAAGCTAACCCATTACATAGATTACAGGCATGTCTTGAAGACATAAAAACCTGGATGACTCTTAACTTTCTGCTTCTGAATGCAGACAAAACAGAAGTTATAGTCTTTGGACCAGAGTCTTTGAAAAAGAAGCTGATTAGCCAGTCACTTCATTTGGATGGGATTAAACTGATTTCAGATAATAAAGTAAAAAATCTCGGTGTTATTTTTGATCAGGACCTGTCATTTAAATCCCAGATCAAAGAGGTTTCTAGTATTTCCTTCTTTCATCTGAGGGACATTGCAAAAATGAGAAATCTCCTGTCCAGGGGTGATGCTGAGAAACTAGTCCATGCATTTGTTACTTCAAGGCTGGACTATTGTAATTCTTTACTATCAGGAAGTCCACAAACTGTAGTTAAAAGCCTTCAGCTGATCCAAAATGCTGCAGCCAGAGTTCTGATGAAAATTAAAAAGAGAGATCATATCTCTCCTATCCTGGCTTCTCTTCATTGGCTTCCTGTTAAATCCAGAATAGAATTTAAAATCCTCCTTCTCACATATAAAGCCTTAAATGGCCAAGCTCCATCTTATATCAGAGATCTGATTGTTCCTTATGTTCCTAACAGAGCACTTCGCTCTCAATCTGCAGGTTTACTAGTGTTCCTAGAATTTCTAAAAGTAGAATGGGAGGCAGATCTTTTAGTTATCAGGCTCCTCTCCTGTGGAACCAACTACCAGTTTTAGTCCGTGAGGCAGACACCCTGTCTACTTTTAAGGCTAGGCTTAAAACTTTCCTTTTTGATAAAGCTTATAGTAAGAGTGGCTCAGGTTATCCTGAGCTGTCTCTATAGTTATGCTGCTATAGGCTTAGACTGCTGGAGGACATAGGGACCCCTTTTCAGATCATTACCGCGCCATTGGCAGCTGTGCACTCGTTAACAGCTAGCTTGTTAGCTATCTGGACCGGGAAAATTCCTGACAGTTTTAAAATATGCCTTTCAACAAACAATCCCATTTCTTCTCATACAACCACAGTTGCAGCAAGCTGGATATCCTCCACTATGCCGGAGAACATTAAGGCCTGCAGTTCCAAACAATGGATCCTTTATTCCTTTTCTGAGACCAAACTTCTCAATTATAGTTATGTCATTTCCTGTTTCATGTGATGCTGTTGCTTGCCAAACTGAGAGTAACACTGCAGATATAGAAACTCCAGGGAGCCAAAAATGTTAGGTTATATATATATATATACCGTATTTTCACGACCATAAGGCGCACCGTACTAAAAGGCGCAGTCTCAGTTATGTGTGCCATTACTGTATTTAACACACACATAAGGCGCACCAGATTATAGGGCGCGTTTTTTATATACAGCTACATGTCCTCTACTACCTTTAAATACCTCTACTGCATATTTAAAAATAGAGCGGGAGCAAAACTGAGTATGATTGTGCTTTATTCATGTATTTATTACAAAGTATTAATCAAACCTGGGAGCTGGCCGTGAGAGACACATCGCTGATGACAGAGCGCTGTGATCACTCCTCTGAAACAGTTTTTGACACATAAATTAACTTAAAATGCTGAAATCTGCCGGCAGAATATGTTCGCTTTTATTATCCTGGTGGCTGCAGTTTGGATTAATTAGATGAAAAACACCTACCAGCTGCCGTGGTGAACCGCGAGGAGGCGACCCGGCCAGAGGCTGCTGTTGAATGGGATCCTACTGACAGCGCATCTGGTATGTGGGGGTCTGAGCGGCTCCCACAGAAATAATATTGGAAGGCAGGATGGTTGAACTGACTGCACTGATTAAGTTTTCAGGTGGATTTTCTCACTTAAAAACATATTAAAACTACTTTATTCCCATTGATCACAGCCAATATAGCTGCAAGGCAGAGAAAGGATAGAGTAGCTCCGCCCAACGCGGGTCAGACACACTTTTGCACCGTGCAGCCAGAGCAGCAAAGCTGCTTCAGCCGCGCGTCAGAGCTAACTGGTACAAGCAGCAAAAATTAAGCAGCAGACATGTGAACGTAGCATTATTTTGAACGGCCGGTTCACACCGATGTCGAGCGGTTGAAGTTCCTTTGTCAGACCTCCCGCAATAACAGCGAGCGCAGCGTTCATTTATTTCACCATGTTTTTCACATCGGCTGTGAGATGGGCACGCATGGAGTCACAGATTAACAGTGATGGTGATGCGTGGAAAAAAACCACCTGGTCTCCTTACATTCACCTCCCTCAGTCACTCTCTCATCATCTCCTCAATGAGGAGATGAGGAGTTCTGCATAAAGCACATACCTGTTCTTTTATACACCATCCACGCCCACACTTCCCCCTTTAACGTTCTCATGGTGGTCTCAACAACGTCCGCAGCAACAACACACAAAGGGCGCGCCGCACATTTTGAGGGGAAAAAAGACGTTTATATGCGCCTTATAGTCGTGAAAATATGGTATATATATATATATAAACACATTTCTTTCACATTATCTGTAACAAAAAAATTGGAATACATTTTTTTAATCGATTTTTTTGCAGAGGCCTAGCAGACACCGGCACTAAGGGATGGTGTCAGGCTGAAGAAGGAGTCCTATGGAGTCTGTTTGGTTTGTGGGACACCTGAGGCAGCAAGCAGGTATCGTGACGCCAAGCATGCCTCTGCCCTGGCAGTCATGGAGGAAAAACTCTGGCCTGGGAGGAGTTTGGAGAAGCCATGGAAAATAAATATGGGTTTGCCTCAAAGTCATTCTGGCAAATCATCCAGTGCCAGAATGACAGAATGAGAAGCAGTGCTTTGCTAACACTTTTTCACTGAGAGTGGGCAGCTGCTCATCCTGAAAGATGACATTATTATTTGTTGAAAGGAATACTTTCAGAATCTGCTCTATTCGACTGACACGCCTTCCATGGCAGAAGAAGAGAAGGGGTGCTCTGGGATGGATGTGAAGTCATCCCTCCTGTTCATAACCATTATGGACAAAATTTCCCACTGCAGTTCTGAGGCAGGGCAGGTCTGGTTCGGGCGCAGTGGATCCTGTCCCTGCTGTCTGCAGATAACATGGTTCTGGTGGCTCCTCCTGCAGAAACCTACAGCATGCACTGCTGTGTTCAGAGCAGAATGCGAAGCGGCCGGGATGAGAATCAGCTCTTCCAGGCCGTAGGCCATGGTTCTCCACAATAAAACGATGGATCCCCCCCTTCAGGTTGGAGGAGAGGTCAAATGTGGGATATTTGTACTCCATCTTCTTCAAAAGTTACGCCTGTTATGTTTCCTTTTCAAATCTCAATTTATGATAAATTACTTTTTATATGGAAATATGAGCATTTTTGCTCAATAGCTTCCAGGTCATGTGATCAATAGACCGCAAATCAAAAATTGGATATCAGTACAAAATTCAAAATTTACACCGTTAATTTTTTATATTTCAAATATTTTAGATTTATTTTTATTATTTTTTAGATGAAAATAGTAACAATTTTGCTCAGTAGTTTCCAGGTTTTGTGATGAAGTGACACAGAATCTCTAATGGATCACGGTACTGAACTGGTTTCATGAGATACACCTTTTAGTTTTGCATATGAAATCTCTAAATACTGATAATTTTTCGTATATAGGAAAACAAATCTAGGCCTACACTCTTATTTTGAAGACAGGAAGTCGATGTAGCCGTTTTCTCTCGCCGAGCTTTTACTGTAAAGTCACTAATATGGGTGCAGTTAAAATGCTGGAGTTTTTTTTTCTCCGATCGCGGTGAACCAAGAGAGAAGATTAACCAGAGGAAGAAGAGGCTTAACCGGAGCAAATTTTTGTCGACTATCCAACGTCAAACTAATTTCACCGCAGTTTTGTTAAGCACAACAACGTGAACTCCTACTATCAACCGGAAGTTAGCTTCAGCTTAGCATGTTGATCTCCTCTAAGCAGTTTTCCAATCAGATGAGGCTAAAATCCACAGTGTGCATCATCAGGGAATCGTTTCTATCAGGTGTTTCCTACCTATCCGGTGTAAGATGATCTGGGGGATCCTGGTGAAATCCAGCAGTAGATGTTGATCGTCCATCTTTTCCTCCGAATTGACCAAACTCCCTTTAAACTCCGTGAATGTTTCTTCAGCAGGAGTTAACTGCTCGGTGATAAACTCTCCTTGAAGCTGGACTGAAGACATTCTCACTGCAAACACTCCCAGATTATCAGCCTCTCCACAATGACTCCACACACAAGCTAAGCTAATGCTGCCAATTCTACCCGATCCCTACCAGCCGCTCAGTGCGCATGCGCGCCTACATGATACCATGTTATTTGCGTCACTTCCCCTCTAAAAAAAAACAAAATCAAACCAGTAAACGAACTAAACTATAATCTTTTAAAGGTTAATAATGTTTTACCTGAGAATATAAACGAATTAAAGTCCTCTCCTTTTTATCTCTCCTCTGTGCCTCTGATCTCTATTTATTCACTGGATTATCGGTCTCCGTCAGTCACGTGACATTTGTTGCTAAGACGCCATTTTAGGTGGAGAAGGCGTAGTGTAAACAACTGCAGCATAACTAAACGAAGGACTAAAGAATTGAGTTTGTTTCCCTGACTATATGGAAAAAAGTAAGCAGATTGCGAAATTACCGTACCGGTGTCGTGCCAATGTAGTTATCCCTTCGAAAATTTGTATCCCCTCGTCGGGAGCGCGCATGGAGTAGGAAGAACAACCCGAGTTAACTCCGCCTCAATTCCAACGTGCAGAACTTGAAATTTGAAAGGTTTTACGTGTATGAAAGTTGAGCTTCACTGTTTTATTCTTTACTTCACATGTTATAGCAGAATATCGCCAGTGATATTGATTTAAAACTAATAATAAAACACAAACGTTTGCTTGAAAGCTGGTCGCTGACAGCAGTGTCTACTCCTTCCTCTGAAAGCAAACAGATCCTTGTTCTTTTCCACACGTTCATTAAAAAAATCTCTCATTGTTTCACAGTGTCCAAATGTTCTCATCCCATTGAAAACTGTTGTAAACCATATACTTGTAATGAAAATGAAATAGAAAATGGAGTGCACGTGTAATCATTAAAGACTATATGCAGAAGGAAAATTTTTCCTGGTTGAAATTTAGTACTTAAATCTATATTTGTGTTTATAGTAACGTACAATTTATCTATGTTGTACTATCCTTAATAAACAGTTTGTCTTCTAACATCAGCCGTTTTATTTCATCCCATATTGCCAGAACTGGCAGTATGGGATGAAATAAAACCTGCTGTAATCTGTTCCCCCTGTCTAAATCAGGCAAAAAGGGCCCCAGCTTTTTCATTTTTGGCTTATAAACATCTTTTATGATGACAATTTATTCCTGAAACTTTGGATGTCATTGACCTTTATTTCTTAAAGTTACAAGAAGGGAACAAATTATAGCAGGCCACCTGCTATAATCTGTTCCCCCTGTCTAAATCAGACTAAAAAGTTCCCAGCTTTTTCATTTTTGGCATCATAAAAGATGCTTATAAGCCAAAAATGAAAAAGTTGGGAAGGCAGGATGGTTGAACTGACTGCACTGATTAAGTGCAGGTGGCCTGCTATAATTTGTTCCCCCCTTATAACTTTAAGAAATAAAGGTCAATCAACTCCAAAGTTTCAGGGGTTAGTTGTCATCATAAAAGATGTTTATAAGCCAAAAATGAAAAAGTTGGGGCCTTTTTTGCCTGATTTAGACAAGGGGAACAGATTACAGCAGGTTTTATTTCATCCCATACTGCCAGTTCTGACAATATGGGATGAAATAAAACGGCTGATGTTAGAAGACAAACTGTTTATTAAGGATAGTACAACATAGATAAATTGTACGTTACTATAAACACAGATATAGATTTAAGTACTAAATTTCAACCAGGAACAAATTATTTTCCTTCTGCATATAGTCTTTAATGATTACACGTGCACTCCATTTTCTATTTCATTTTCATTACAAGTATATGGTTTACAACAGTTTTCAATGGGATGAGAACATTTGGACACTGTGAAACAATGAGAGATTTTCTTAAGGAACGTATGGAAAAGAACAAGGATCTGTTTGCTTTCAGAGGAAGGAGTAGACACTGCTGTCAGCGACCAGCTTTCAAGCAAACGTTTGTGTTTTATTATTAGTTTTAAATCAATATCACTGGCGATATTCTGCTATAACATGTGAAGTAAAGAATAAAACAGTGAAGCTCAACTTTCATACACGTAAAACCTTTCAAATTTCAAGTTCTGCACGTTGGAATTGAAGCGGAGTTAACTCGGGTTGTTCTTCCTACTCCGTGCGCGCTCCCGACGAGGGGATAAAAATTTTCGCGAGGATAACTACCTTGGCACGACACCGGGACTGGCAGCCTCTCACACAACACGATCGTGTCATTTCTGGTAAATAATTGTGCCGAAAGAACAGCCGCGTGTGGCTTATCTCGACTTTCCACCTAATATGGTGGTTTTCCCACGATGCACCGCGCCCGAGGTAAACAGTTGACGTCACCTGGCGGAGACCGATTGGTAGAACACGGTGCTGTGACGTCACCAGTCCTTCTGGAAAGACATTTATTACTTAATTAAGAGAAAAATAGACAAAGCTTTTCTTTTATTTTGGAAGAATATACTATTCGGCATTAAGAGAAATTGCAAGGTTCAACCAAAGAGATGAGATAAGGTATATGTAATTGACTGGATTATTATTATGGCCAAGTTCTTTATAGATAAATTTAAATATAGAGGCTCTAAACAGGAATTACTGCTTTTAAGCATGAACTCAAACAATACATTGACACCAAACAATTATCAGAAAATAGGAAAGCAATCAAAACTCGAGAAGCCTTTGTCCTTTTTAATCTTCTTATTTACACAGCTGTTTCCTAGTAGCCTTTAATTTTAATTAATAGATAAACGATTTTATTTTTTTCTTGTCTTTCTTTCTTACTGTTTCTTGTTTTGCACAAAACGAGGACATTTACTTGACTGGTAAAAATCTAAAAAAATGTTAAGAATATCTATAGTGCAATATGGTTGCTCTGTAAGGTTCTTTGCAGAAACAAATAAAATTGAATTGAAAAAAAAAAACACGGAACTGTGACTTCACCAGCCACCATATTGGTACTCCCTAGTTAGACCGGTCGGAATGTAAATATTGGGTGTTTTTTAATTTTTAATTTATTTATTTATGACTCCTACTTCAATAGAAAATAAATTCTCCCAAACAGGGTCAGATCTATTTGGAGCCATCTATTTAACTAAGATCTGCAATTCTGTATGTATGTAGTTGTTAAAATACCAAGATATTTAACTGAGCTTCAGTCAGATCAGAGCCATGAATCGCCATCAGTTCAAACTATTGCAGGTTTAAGGTTAATCCTGATGCTTTAGAGAAAGTACTAATTAACTCAAGTACATTAGGGGTTTGGTCTAGACTCTGAATATTTGAGTTTTGTTTTATTGAAAATAATCAACACTTCAACAACCAAGATGCAGAGAAAGGGGGAAATATTGCAGCCCTCTTTTAGTCCCCTATTAATAGTGAAACATGGAGACGTACCGTGTGGCAGTGCAACTGAACTTGTGGAACCGTCATACAAACGTTATATTATTCTACAAACGTTTGGTCCAAATTCAAACAAAAGTAAAACTTTGAAAATAAACAGACGATCCAAACTGTCAAAGGCTTTGTGAAAGAAGTAAAAGGATGAAGCCTTTATCCTCAATCAATTCACTGTATTCTAGTAAATCCTGAACCAGTCTGATGTTATCTTGTATAGATCGTTTGGACATAAAACCTGTCTGTGTTTCAGAAATAACATCCTTTATTCTATTTCTATAGATATAAGTCAATAGTTTATAATCAGAGTTCAGAAGGGTGATCAGACAGTAGTTGTCTAGAACCTTGTTGTCTCTTCCTGGTTTGGGTATAAGGGTGATAACGCCCTGCTTCATGGTGTGTGGAAGTGAATTATTGCATAAGATCTCTTTAAAAACCTGGAATATAAATTCTCTGAGATAATGCTAGAAATTAAATTCAGTTTACAATTCACAACACGTCATCTCTCACTTTCCAGTTCACCAGATCATCCAGTCAAATTGATTCAAAGTTTTCTATCTAAGGAAAACTAGCTGACCAGAACCAGACTCCAGACAGACCGACTGAGGTTCAAGGAGACAGTGATTTAACTCTACTGAACTAATCATTTGTTTGCTAACTAGTTGTTCCTTATTCCTGGAGAAGTCTTCTGGTGCATGATTAACAGAGAAGAAGATGAGCAGAAGACCGTCTCTCTTAGCTCATTTCTCCCAGAAAATGCTGAATTTGTTGAGAAAGGTCTCAGATTTTCGATCATACGGCCATTTTCCATCTGTGTCATTTCAAAGTCGAGGAAACCTCATTTGCTGCAGGATTCCAATATTAATATAAATGTCTATAGAAATTGGTGGTAAGGCCATCAGGGCCAGGGGATTTATCCAGTTTTAAGCACATGATGGCGCTCTCTAGTTCCTAGGTGTGCTGCCTCTTTGGTTGAAAACCGCACTAGGGCGCCCCCTGCTGGATAATTTACTGTATTATTTGGTGACGTTAAAGGAAGGTGTCGATCCAGGATGGTGGAATGCAGCACCAAGCAGTTTGGGAAATTAGCTGATTGCCATCTTTCACGTTGTGTTTCAGACAAGATTTGTTCGTTTGTACCGTTTATTTGTGAAAACTGTTTCTTGTCTTCATGTAACTTGTGTGAATAATTGCACACTACAGTTATTTATGGAAAATGATTTATTTAACTTGCAGGTAGAGTGATTGACTTTGTAATGTTTGTATGTTACAGTTTACGATGGCTAGAGTGATGGCAGTGGTCAGAGGCCACTCTTCAATAAGTAAAAAGAGAAGTTTGGTTATTGTCTGGCTGTCTAGCCTGCTGAAAAATTGAGAAAACTCAGGGCGAGGACAGCACAGTAAAGAACAAAGCGCAGCGGGCCACAACCATAAGGATATCTTCAGCACATCACGCATGAGCCTACAGTCAGGTAAAGCAGATGACATGGAGAACAAGGATAATGCAAGCTATACAGACACAAGTTCTAAGTCTTCACGCTCATCTAAGTCCAAACGTTCATCCACAGGTTCTGCAGCATTAAAAGCACGAGCAAAAGCAGAGGCTGTCTAGCCTGCTGAAAAATTGAGAAAACTCAGGGCGAGGACAGCACAGTAAAGAACAAAGCGCAGTGGGCCACAACCATAAGGATATCTTCAGCACATCACGCATGAGCCTACAGTCAGGTAAAGCAGATGACATGGAGAACAAGGATAATGCAAGCTATACAGACACAAGTTCTAAGTCTTCACGCTCATCTAAGTCCAAACGTTCATCCACAGGTTCTGCAGCATTAAAAGCACGAGCAAAAGCAGAGGCTGCACGTGCTCGGTTGGTGTTTTCAGAAAAAGAAGCAGCCATAATGAAGCAGAAAACTGAGCTTGAGGCTAATATGCTTATGTTGGATTCTCAGAAAGCTGTTGCAGCTGCAGAAGCAAAGTTGCAGTTTATGAAGAGGAGGAGGTTCTCTCAAAACAGGAACAGTACTGTCCATTAGTGGAACCACCTGCCAGCCCAAAGCAGCGTACGGCAGAGCATGTACAAAAACATTCAGGCATTAGTTTTGAAGGCTTCACGTTGTCAGTAAATCCACTCGCCTGTCATAAGGCTGCACGTGAACAGTGTGAACAAGACATGAAAGAAGAAACTGACAATACCACAGAGCAAAAACAGCCAAGCCTAAAGAGGCACATATAGAACAACACACAGAGCGACTACCCCCCCCCCCAAACTGTATCCTTTCCACACTCCTCAAACATCAACAGAGGCACAAGGTGTACAGGAAATTACTAAGTACCTCACACGAAGAGAAATGTTAAGTTCAGGACTTTTGCAGTTTGATGACCAACCAGAGAATTACCGGTCGTGGAAAATGTCATTTTAAAATGCTATTAAAGATTTGATCATTAAAGCCCAAGAAGAACTAGATTTAATGGTTAAATGGCTGGGAGCTGAGTCTGGCGTCTTCAGTCCAACTGTAGGACTGGACCTTGTGTGGCGAAGATTGGAGGAATCTTATGGTTCTCCTGAAATAATGGAAAATGCACTGTAAAAAAAAAATAGAAAATTGATTGAAAGTTTCCCAAACTCAACAACAGAGACAACATAAAGTTAAGAGACCTGGGTGACATTCTGCAGGAAACTGAATGTGCAAAAGATGGAGGATATTTACTAGGACTCTCATATTTGGACACAGCTCGTGGAGTAAATCCCATTGTGGAGAAGTTGCCCTATGGATTACAAGAAAAATGGATCGCAATAGGTGCAAAGTACAAGGAGGAACATAAAGTTGCTTTTCCCCTTTCAGTGTTTTTTCAAGGTTTGTTAGGCAACAAGCCAAAATAAGGAATGACCCAAGCTTTAATATCACACCTGCAGACACAAGCTTAAAAAAGGAGACAAGCGTCAAAGGCAATAACAGGCAAGTGATTACTGTACACAAAACAGACATCCCTATAGATGCTAGTTCATTTCAAACTAGTTACAGTAAGCTTATAGAAAGTCCTGAGAAGGTTTGTCCTTTACATAAAAAGCCTCATCCGCTTAAAAAATGTAAAAGTTTCAGAGCAAAACCTATAGATGAGCGCAAGTCATTCTTAAAAGAGAACAGAATCTGTTTTAAATGCTGTGGCTCTACCCAGCATTTAGCAACGGACTGCAAGGTGCAAATAAAGTGTATGGACTGTGGCAGCGACAGACATTTAGCAGTGCTACATCCAGGTCCACCCCCTGCGGAGAACTTTAAAACTGATGAAAATGACCGCGGGGAGACGACGGATAGTACGAATGTCTCAGTTGTTTCTAAGAGCACAGAAGTCTGTGGTGATGTAGAGATCCCACATTCTTGTTCAAAAATAAGTCCTGTGTTAGTCTACCCAGAAGGAAAAAGAGAACTGGCAAGGAAGATGTACGCAGTGCTTGATGAACAAAGTAACAAGTCTGTAGCTAAGTCTCAGTTTTTTAGCTCTTTTATATAAAAACACCCTCAGACACCTACAAGCTGAGGACGAGCTCAGGACTGTCAGATAATGTTGGCAGAACAGCATTAAACTTCACAATTGAGTCAATAGATGGTAGATTAAAGCTCCCACTTCCAAACCTCATTGAGTGTGACCTGATTCCGGACGACAGAAGAGAGATTCCGTCTAGTTGCTAGGAAGTTCCCACACTTCCCACACTCCTCCTGTAGAAGAACAGGTACGTATTCTTTTGCTCTTGGGAAGAGACATTATTCAGGTGCATAAGGTCAGAGAGAGAATTAACGGGCCACATGGTATGCCCTATGCACAGCGTTTAGATTTAGGCTGGGTTATAGTTGGGGAAGCCTGCATTGGGAAGACACATAGATCCTCTAATTTGAATGTGCTCAAAACACATGTTCTTCATAATGGCCGTCCCTCTTACCTCTCCCCATGCCCTAATCTGTTTCAAGTCAAGGAGTCAAGTGGTTGCAATTACCAACCCATCATGTGGCTTCGGGCAAGTGGCTTTCACATTTCATTTGCCCAGAAACAATTTTTACTTGCCCAGTATAATGCTTGATAAATATAGTTCCTAATATTCATTTTTGTATTTATATCAATGAAACATGTTTGTTTTTTTAAATGTTTTTTATAATTCTGTATTTTTTAAGTTTCCAGGTTCCTGGTGTGTATCTGCATGCGTCAGATAATGAACTCAAGCCTACATTACCGTGTTAACATGTTTTTCAATCCTTCCTGCACATTCTTTTCAAACTAAACTTTGCTTTAAACTGTTGTGTGCTTGGAAAAATATAAATTGTAATGTTAAAAATCTAAAAAACTTGACAGGTTAAAAACTTACACTACTACTGCTCACCAATTTAACATGTTTAGCTCTATAACATTTAAATGCACCACTCCAATGTCTAAGAGGAAAAAAATTTAATAAACATTTTTTAATGTATGACCACTGTACAGAAGACTGCCATATGATAGAAATATTTACACTGTGTGCATACAATCATTATTATTATTTTCCTAATCCCTGACTGATCATTTTTAATCTAGCGTGAATTATAGTATACACTCGCTGGCCACTTTATTAGGTACCCCATGCTAGTAACGGGTTGGACCCCCTTTTGCCTTCAGAACTGCCTCAATTCTTCGTGGCATAGATTCAACAAGGTGCTGGAAGCATTCATCAGGGAGTTTGGTCCATATTGACATGATGGCATCACACAGTTGCCGCAGATTTGTCGGCTGCACATCCATGATGCGAATCTCCCGTTCCACCACATCCCAAAGATGCTCTATTGGATTGAAATCTGGTGACTGTGGAGGCCATTTGAGTACAGTGAACTCATTGTCATGTTCAAGAAACCAGTCTGAGATGATTCCAGCTTTATGACATGGCGCATTATCCTGCTGAAAGTAGCCATCAGAAGTTGGGTACATTGTGGTCATAAAGGGATGGACATGGTCAGCAACAATACTCAGGTAGGCTGAGGCGTTGCAACGATGCTCAATTGGTACCAAGGGGCCCAAAGAGTGTCAAGAAAATATTCCCCACACCATGACACCACCACCACCAGCCTGAACCGTTGATACAAGGCAGGATGGATCCATGCTTTCATGTTGTAGACGCCAAATTCTGACCCTACCATCCGAATGTTGCAGCAGAAATCGAGACTCATCAGACCAGGCAACGTTTTTCCAATCTTCTATCGTCCAATTTCGATGAGCTTGTGCAAATTGTAGCCTCAGTTTCCTGTTTTTAGCTGAAAGGAGTGGCACCCGGTGTGGTCTTCTGCTGCTGTAGCCCATCTGCCTCAAAGTTCGACGTACTGTGCGTTCAGAGATGCTCTTCTGCCCACCTTGGTTGTAACGGGTGGTTATTTGAGTCACTGTTGCCCTTCTATCAGCTCGAACCAGTCTGGCCATTCTCCTCTGACCTCTGGCATCAACAAGGCATTTCCGCCCACAGAAGTGCCGCTCACTGGATGTTTTTTCTTTTTCGGACCATTCTCTGTAAACCCTAGAGATGGTTGTGCGTGAAAATCCCAGTAGATCAGCAGTTTCTGAAATACTCAGACCAGCCCTTCTGGCACCAACAATCATGCCACGTTCAAAGTCCCTCAAATCACCTTTCTTCCCCATACTGATGCTCGGTTTGAACTGCAGGAGATTGTCTTGACCATGTCTACATGCCTAAATGCACTGAGTTGCCGCCATGTGATTGGCTGCTTAGAAATTAAGTGTTAACGAGCAGTTGGACAGGTGTACCTAATAAAGTAGCCGGTGAGTGTAGATTAAATTCATCATCCAGCTGCTGCTCTGCAGAATTCTCTCCCCAAGAGCTGAATCACCCCATCGAGAGGAAAATAACATGACTCTTTCAAATCACGCGAGAATGTGTACAAAAAACAAAGATGGCGCCGGCAAAGCTTGTTGGTCGTTTCCAGCGAATGTCAGTGATTTTAAAGTAATTTCCAGTGATAATTTTTTTTTGCGATCATTGCACTTGCCCGGCGGGCAAAGTGATCGGGCAATGGTTAACATCGAGCCCTGCATACATATGCACACATGACGCTCCCCAACGCACATGTTTGTCAATCTGTTTGTCTTTATTCCTGATTGTATTTAATATTTGTAACATATCCCCAGGCATATTTGTTTATTTGTATGTTTTATATTTTATTGTTGACTTTAAGTAAAATAATAATAATAATAATATTAATAATAATAATCATAATAATAAAGAGTGATTATAAAGAAAGGATTTTAAGGTTTTTAGTTTTTCAGAAAATACATGATTAACCTTTAACACGTCTGGGTGAGGAAAAAAGTTATTTATGTATTTATAATATTAATATTAATATTAATAATAATATTAATAATAATAATAATAATAATAATAATAATAATAATAATTATTATTATTATAATAATAATAATTTCGAGAGTGACCCGGATGTAGATGTAGGTACGCATTCGCAATGAGCTGCTGGTAGTGATCGGGTAGCGACAGATCAGACTGGACAGAACAGCAGCTAGCAGCATTAGCTTAGCTTGTGTGTGGAGTCATTGTAGAGAGGCTGATAATCTGGGAGTGTTTGCAGTGAGAATGTCTTCAGTCCAGCTTCAAGGAGAGTTTATCACCGAGCAGTTAACTCCTGCTGAAGAAACATTCACGGAGTTTAAAGGGAGTTTGGTCAATTCGGAGGAAAAGATGGACGATCAACATCTACTGCTGGATTTCACCAGGATCCCCCAGATCATCTTACACCGGATAGGTAGGAAACACCTGATAGAAACGATTCCCTGATGATGCACACTGTGGACTTTAGCCTAATCTGATTAGAAAACTGCTTAGAGGAGATCGACATGCTAAGCTAAAGCTAACTTCCGGTCGGCGGCCATCTTACTGCGGTCAGCTCGCTCACTTCCAGCATTGGGTTTTAATGACTGCGGTCAAGTTAGTAATTTTCTCCGGTTAAACCTCTTCTTCGCTCCGAGTTCACTGCAATCACAGAAAGCCGTCTCTACCATAGAGATAATATTAGAGTAGACCCCGCATTGACTGTCTCTGCGCAGAGAATACGGGCGCCATCTTGGGGAGGTCATCATGCTGCCCTAACCTGCTGCTTTAAGCAGAACAGTAGAAGGAAAATCCATTCCAGTTAATTTGTTAAGCTCTTAAAAACAGCCACAGCTGAGCAAAATGCTGTGAATGAAAATAAAAAGTAAAAGACAGAATAGTATAAATAAATATAAAATAATAAACAAAATACCACACTATTGTGTTTTTTTTCTCAAATACAAATACTGTGCATTTGAAGAATAGATAATCAATATAAAGCTGTCGACATTTTTAGAGTGTTATACAATATTTTTACTACATATATATAGATCTGTGTGTGTGTGTGTGTGTAAATATGTTTCTTTATGTAGTAATAAGGAAAAATGTGAGGGTGGCTGTGCTTTGCACCTATCAGAATATTCTTTAACTCTTAACCCTAGTAAGAGAATTAAAATACACTGAACTACTCGTTTTCAGAAAAAAAAAACAAAATTTTGAAAATAAATTTAATATTCAGTGAATTAAAGTTAATTAAAATCATTAAATTTGATTCTGTGCCCGTTCAACACATCACACTGAGCAGAGCTGTCGACCACCGGTGCCTTCGCTACGATGCCGGTTCCTGGGCGGTGTTTTTTCCTATGCCGGTTCTGTGGTATCGGTTCGTGGGGGAGGGGAGCTGCACGGCATGGTGGGGTGCAAGTCTTGGGTCCTGTTTTGGGCTCCGGTTTTTCCGCTCGCATTTCTCCTCTTGCATATTTATTTTAATTGTAATTATTAATTTATTAATTAATTTATTTATTTACTTTTTTTTTTCTTTTTTTTTTTTCTTTTTCTTCCTTGGTGGGGGGGAGCGGTTGCGGGCGGGTCGGTGTCTGGTGTCCACTGTCGCATTGTGGGGGCTCCTTTTTTTTTGGGGGGGGGGTTTGGCATGTCTGTTTTCTCGGGGGGCGGGCGGGCCTGCTGGGTGGGGGTCCTGCTGGCGGCGCGCCGCTGGTGTGTGGGGGTCCGGTCGGCTCCGGCGGGGGTGGTGGATGGGGCCCGGGGCGGCGGAGCTGCTCTGGCCGCGTGTCAGGGCCTGGTGCGGGCGGCGGACGTGGCTGTGCTGCTTTGGCTTCGTCCGGTGGGGGAGCGGCGTGGTTCGCTCCGCTCTGGCTTTGTGCTGCCCCTCGGGCTGCTGGGGGGGGGGGGTCTGCTCTTCTTGCAGCTTTGCGCCGGGCGGCTTTTCTGCTCTTGGATTGATTCTGTGCGCGGTGTGTTGCGTTGCGCGCTGTTGGCGTCAGTCTTGGTGGGGTGGGGCTGCACTTTTGGCCGGGGGGCGTTTTGGGGGGGTCCTGCGGCGCTCGCGGCCGGTTCGCGGCGGATGCGCATGGGCCCCGGCCGCAGGCGGGGCCGCCTGTGTGTTTTTCCTGGGTGGTGCGGTCGCGGTGGGTGTTGCGGCCGGTCGCCGGGGCTTGGTGCCGGGGGGCGGGGCGTGTTTCGGTGCTCTGTGGGGCTGGGGCGTTTCGGTCAGTGCCGTGGGGGGGCCGGTGTTCGGTGCCCGGCCCTACTTCAGGGTGGCCGGCTGCCGGAGGGGCCCGCGGACTCGTCCCCGCAGCTCCCCGGGGGGCCGGCATGGCGGTGGCTGGGGGGCTTCTTCGTGGCTGTCTCTCCTCCTCCCTTGGTGGGGGTCTGATTTCCGGGGCTGGCCCCTCCTTGGTGCCTTCGCTCTTGGGGTCCCTTTGGGCGCCTGGGGCTTTGGGTCTCCCGGCGCTGGACTCAGTGCTCTGGGGGGTGTGCCTCTCCGGCTCTCCACAACCACTATTGAGCATTTTTTCTATGGTTAAAACTTTACATGCACAAGTTCACCCTCACAAACAACTACAGGTGCTAGGCTTCAGGTACTTAGAGATTCACTTCCAAACAGAAACCCCACATTCATATCTTCAGGTAACACAGAGTACATGTCAGACTTAATAATATTACTTTAGCGATAGTTTCAAGGTGTTGCTTTATTGTATATCTCGTACCGTGTCTTTTGGTTGTGCTGTTCTTTTTTCATCTCGTTACAGGCGATGAAGCAGACTGAAAATGTTTTGTCATTGTCTCCTTTCTCTTCTTTCTTTTATCTTTTGTCCTTTTTTTTCTTTTTCTTTTTCCTTTTTCTTCTTCTGTTTTTCTGCTCTACTTACATTGCAGTGTCCATATAAACTGTAAAACTCCCTGCATAATTATAATAAAGCAATTTATATGCATGAAACAAGTGGAGCAGTATGGCAATTGCCATACTGCTCCACTTGTGAAAGTAAAATCTGTTGGGCTCTTTTTGGCATCAAGACAATTATTCTTATTGCCACATTGCCAGACAGGACACTAAAAAAAAAAAAAAAAAAAAAAAAGAGCTGTCGACCACCCAAAGATGGCGCCACTAAAATCACCTCGGCGCCCATAGGCGAAAGCGAGCAATGCCGGGTCTACATTTATATCTTGTCTATGCTACCAACACTAAAAGTGCCCCTGTATTACAGGCTTTACAGTAAAAACACCGTACTGTACAGTACTGACTTCCCTTTTTCAAACTAAGTGTGTAGGCCTGGCTTTTAAAGCTGAGAAGCTATCAGGCTAGAATGTTATTATTTAGCCTATATACTAACAATTATAGTAAATATTAAGAGGCTTGATTTGCAAAACTAAAATATGCATAACATGAAACCAGAAGAGTACCATGATCCCACATTGATTATGAGTCAATCCATCACAAAACCTGGATGATATTAAATAAAAGTTATAATAAAAACACTATTGAGAAAAACTGAGAGATTTTAAAGGAATAGTACACCCAAAACATGATTAGCCTTCATTTTCTACTCACCCCCATGCTGATCAACACTCTGGAGTACTTTAGGAAATCCTATACACTACTGTTTATGCTCTAAAAACATTCTAAATGACTTTGTTTCGAGTAAATTATGGACGCTACCCACTCAGGACACTTGGAACACATTGGACGAGCAGTATGGAGGAATATTGACACGTTTTTTGTGGACTTTTATGGACCTTTCTGCCTCGGGCACCATAGACCTCCATTATTTGAATGTCAGCAGACAGCAAGAAGCCTCCCAGATCTCCAGATGCATTTGAGATATCAAAAAAGTACTCCAGAGTGTTGTTCAGCATAGGGCTGGGCGATAATTCCATAACGATATATATCGATCGATAGACGTGTGGCGCAATAGAAAAAAATAGGCTCGATAAAAGTTCGATAAAGAAACGCAGTTTTCCTTCCTTCTCATTGTAGCCTAGCATGTAGGTTTATGCTAGTCACTACTTCCTCCCAACCAATCACAATCGCGGACACAGGCATGGCGTCACAAAGCGCCGCCCTCTCAAACCACAACACAGAGCACATGAAGATGTCGCAGCAGGAGAGGCGGAGGAAAATGTTTCAAAGAAAGGTTTTTGTAGTTCGGCAGTTTGGCAGTATTTCGGTCATGGCAAGTCGGACAAAAAACAAACCACAGTCATCTGTAAAATGTGTCGGGAACCAGTGAAAACCAAGTCTGATAACACAACCAACTTTTTTTTTTTTTTTATCATCTCAGCCGCTCACACCCGCAGGAGTACGAGCTGTGTAGGCCCCGGCGCGGCTCTCCTCCGAGGAATCTTTGGGAATTTCTGGAAAATATATATATATATATATATTCAGTTCTGGGCAGTTTCCCACGTAGTTCTAACAATTGAGAGAAAAATGCTGAGGGGCCAGAAACTTCAAAGTAATAACTCAAGTTAAAGGAGGAAACTAAGCTGAACCAGGTTTATTTGTTATATTTATTTTGGTCACTTAGTTTATTCTTTGTCAGTATTTAATAACATAACTCAGGTCTTTTAAGTTATTTTTCTTTAAAACAATTCTGTTATGGTTAAAAAAGTTGGTTAAATAAATATTCAATTGGAAGTCTGTGTTTGTGTTCTTTATTAAAATTAAATCATTTAGCAATATCATAAAAAGTCCAGGCAGAACTGCACATAAAATATGGTTTCAAATCTTTCAATAATTATCGATATCGATCAATATGCATTTTTTTTTATCGATAAGCTTTTTTTCTATATCGCCCAGCCCTAGTTCAGCATGGGGGTGAGTAGAAAATGAAGGCTAATCATGTTTTGGGTGTACTATTCCTTTAAAGCTACAATGTGTAACTTTTAGCGACATCTAGCGGTCAGACTGCAGACTGCAGCAACATGAACATCTCCCCCCCACCGCTTCTCCCTCCCAACAGTACGGCGAGCGTTACGGGACAAAATGTCTTCCATGACGTCCGCATCACCTACCTTCTCAAGTGATGAGGTTTGTTTACATAGATAATTTAACAGATAGTATTTCATTAGTCTGTGTAGGGTATAGATTTCATGTAGACTTAAGATAATAAATATACCCGTTATTTTTTCTACATCGTTGTGACGTTTTGGCGATCTCGCAATCGCTAGTTTGTTGACTCTGCGCTGCCGTAGCGCAAAGATGTCTGCCTCCATGGCTGCGAGACCCGCTCCTATGTAATTATAAATAAGGAATTCTAAGGCAACGCAAATATTAAGGTTAAGAGGCTGAGCTCGTAGATGATGATAAATAACATAGTTATGTATAATATATTACATTTCTGACTGTATATCCCTGTAATTATTACACACTGTAGCTTTAAATGCAAAAATAAAAGCCGTATTTTTTTAAGCCAATGGAGAACAATGATTCTATAGAGGACCAACTCTGGCGTATTTAAAAATAAATACATAACTAAAATAAATGCTCAATAAATAAATAAGCATACAATTATTTGCCACCAAAAATACAATAAACAAATAAATGTAAGTAGAAATTAAATTATACAGTGAGACATAAATGTATATAACTCTTTTATTTTGCTTCTTTTATTATTCGCCTTTGTAATATTTACCTTATTTTTTTTGTCCTTTATAATCTTCAAATTTATTTTTTAATTACTTATTTCTTTAAGTATTTATTTATGTGCATGTTATAATATTTTTGTCTGTTTTATTCTTCCTTTGTATTTTTTACCCTATTTATTTCTGCCTGCCCTTTTTACATTTCTGCCTCATTATGCAAATGAGGAGTGGGCGTGTCCTAGAGAGTTGCCTTCTGCTCATTGGTTGGTTAGCATTTTACTGCATCGGTAGAATCTACAGGAGGAGAGGAGAGTCTGAAGTCGAGTCTGAAGTCATTAGACCGCGTTTAGGGACTCGCGTCCTCGCCAAGTATGTTCAACAAAATGCAACAAAAAATCGCCATCATAGCCAGCGGTCCTTCACACACGGCTATGCAGAGAGAGGGCCGCTGCAGACGGGCTGCGGTTAGACCTGCCTGCCGTTAGCTTCGGAGCTCCGCTGGTGGCGCGGTCCTATCAACTTCGGAACATTTTTTTTTTTTAAATAACGCATTAAATCTGTGAATGGGCCATATGGTGATGCTTAAACGTATAATGTTCTCGCCTCAAAAAATCTTAAAACGTACTTTTATTCAACAACAGCAACAGAAAAGAGAACATTTAACTTAGTACTCTGAGCTCTGTGAGTTAAGAAGATGGACCGCCAACCAATGAGCAGAAGGCGACTCTCTAGGACACGCCCCCTCCTAATTTGCATAATAAGACAGAAATGCAGGCAGAAATGTTAAAAGGGCAGACAGAAATAAATAGCAGTGAAGAAATAACTAGGGTAAAAAAAATACAAAGGAAGAATAAAACAGACAAACTTTATAATTTTATTTCTACATACATTTAGTTGTTTGTTGTATTTTTGGTGGCAATTAATTGTATGCTTATTTATTTATTGAGCATTTATTTATTTCTGTATTTATTTTTAAATATGGCAGAGTTGGTCCTCCATTGGAGTCAACACTGAATTTGAGTCAATTTATCTCATGACCTGGAACAATTTTAGACTCAACCAACAGAAAACTGTCATTCCCATTAAACGGGAACACGTTTTTTTTTTTTTTTACATTGGGCCCTTGATTTTACGTTATTCCATCATATTTTACTCACCCATATTAGTTTTGTGTCATTTGGAGCCGTTCTGAAGATATTCCGTTAGGTTATATCCAGTAACGTCTTCCTATGAGCAACGACTTGAAGGCACAAACTAAACTGTTCATCATTTATTCTTTATGGTACGCCAGCATTCAGAACATGGAGGCCAATCACTGTCCCCCTGACATCCACGGTTATATTTTTTATATTTATATCTTTTAAAAACAAAGTGGGGTGTGTATGACGTCATCCGTGCGTTGGACTGGACTTTTGCTTTTTTACTTTATTTAACCAATGTACATTACACCAGGCGGCTACGCTCTACCCCTTCTATTCATTCTAGCTAATCTGAATCGTTCATTTGGAGAGCGAGCTCATCTGTGGTAGCAGCACTAGACATCTTCCAGGCATGTGAGGAAAACTAGCAGCAGTTCAGCAGACAGGATGAATGAACGGTAGCCGGCGCATGCGGAAGACGTCATACACGCGCTGCTTAGTTTTAAAAACATAAAGATATATAAAATATAACGGCGGATGTCTGGGGGACAGTGATTTGCCTACATGTTATGAATGCTGGCGTACCATAAAGAATAAATGATGAACAGTTTAGTTTGTGCCTTCAAGTCGTTGCCCATAGAAAGACGTTACTCAGATATAACCTAACGGAATACAGTGAACCCTCGTTTATCGCGGGGGTTACGTTCCAAAATGAACCCGCGATAGGCGAAATCCATGAAGTAGAAACATATATTTTTTTACAGTAATTATACATGAAATACTCAACAAAAACTTATAAACTATATAAACGTTTGTTGTTTTTTTTTTTTTTTTTACAAATAACTACTGTACTGTACTGTAAAATAATATAGTTATAAATAAATAAATAATAATTTTAATCATCAATACGAACTGAAGGGTTAATATTGCGGCGATCAGCACCGCCCCACCGTGACGGATTGGAACGGGAGAAAATGATAATGGAAAAAAATACAAAGCACAGTAGGACAAATAGTGACTGACGTGTACAGTACAGTATTTCACTGCTGTTCTGACAATGTTTGACAATAAAGTTTAACAATGCATGATGCAAATCCGTGAAGCAGTGAGACCGTGAAAAGTGAACCGCGTTATAGCGAGGGTTCACTGTATCTTCAGAACGGCTCCAAATGACACATAACTCATATGGGTGAGCAGAACATGATGGAATAACGTAAACCAAGAGGCCAAATGTAAAAAAAAACCTCTCCACATAGAAATGACTACGTGAATGATGCACAATGTTGAGTAAACCTTAATGTCCATTCTGTAGTTTAGTGGTCCAAGGAAAAAAAACAACCGTAATTTTCGGACTATTAGCCGTACCTGAATATAAGCCGCAGAAGCTAAATTGCATGATTTGTACATGTACAAGCCGCACCGGACTATAAGCTGCAGGTTTTTTATGTTTAATGTCCGTCTTTCTTGCCGCCGTTCTGTCTCGTACCACTCGCGGTAGAATTCTGCTTCCGGAGGACCTCGCCCGCGTGCGGCTACCGTACTTGTGTGTTGAACCAAATGTGACGTCAACATTGTGGATATTAAAATTCCATAGATTTAGGTATTACCCTAGTGGCCGTTAGCTGTAAAAGTCCATAGATAAGCCGCATCGTTATATAAGCCGCAAGTTCGAAAAATGGGGGGAAAAGTCGCGGCTTATAGTCCAAAAATTACAGTATACAAATAGTAAAGATTACTCCTTTAAGTTCACACTATAACACAAGGTCATTCCTAATCCTACAAACATGATAAATTGAAATACAAATAAGACTAAATGCTACCCAGAGTTTCCACCTTTCTCTTTTCCTGGTAATATATTAGACTCTCGCTGCTAAGTCTGACATTAATGGCTGTCTGTTGACCCCTGTGTAGCAGCTCCCCAGCATGTGAATTAAATTTCAGCGGTCTCGACGGGTGATTTTCAATGTTGTTTATTTTCTTTGATGTGGATCATCTCAGTCATCAATGTCACCGTGAAAACTAAGCAAATACAAATATTAGAATATAAACATAAACTTACAACACACAAACAACAAAATAAAACGTACCTCGCTGCTTTCACCAGGGAATGCTAAGAATCACAATGCAAGCACGGCTCTGAGAGTTATTGTCGGCATTCATTGATACAGCGTTTTGCCGGCCTTTATAGGGCCTGTCCTCATTGAGCTGCGGCAGCCCGTGAGGTACATAACAAAGGAAATTTTACAACATGCGATTACAATAAACAAAACAGTGGTAATCAAAACAGACAAATATAATCAAACAATCTGCAATCCTATAAATCATTTACAATAAATATATCCTATAAATAGTTAAATATAAATAATTTACAATAAATATATCCTATAAATTGTAAATATAAATAATTTACAATAAATAGTTACAAGTTTAAATAGTTAAAGAAACTTAATTTAATGGTTAACTACCCATTACACCCTGTCTCCTGTTTGCTTGTTAATGTTGCATTTCTTGAAAATTGGTCAAAATAGTTAAATATGAATAAATCTACGATTGCCTAAATATCATTTTTTTTGCCTCATAGTTTTATGTTTTCTCTTAGGATTTTACTATAATCAAAGACAAATGTGTATTACTGAATAGTAATGATGAATGATTGAATTAATAGAAATATGTGTTTACATAAACAGTTAGGCTTAAACAATTTAAGTTACTTTTATGTATAAATGAATACAAACAGAAGAAATCCTGTTCATCATGTAAAACACTCAGTAGTGGTCGCTCCACATGATCCTCCGTCATCCCAGATAAAACATTTTAAGTTCACTCAAACATTTCAAACTAATATTTAGCTACAGAAACCAAGCTAGGTGCTTCTCAGGACATTTTCCATCAAATTGATCTTCAAAACATAGATCTACATTTAAAAGTTAGTTTTCAAAGTTTGGAGGTGGTCGCCTCACATGATAGCTAAAGGTGTCCAATAGTTGACAACAATCAAACAGCATTTATCAAAATTAACTGGCTGATGCAGTATCCTGTCCCTGTCAGGATTTAAATGAAAAGTCTGAAAGTTTTGCTTTCTTGATGGTCGCCCTGATTATATTTCATCGATTGATTATGTACAGACATTTGTGTTTATGATGGGAATGAACGTACAGATGCCTATTCTGTCAATGAATGTAAAACAAGAGGGAATTTATGCCAAGAAGGTTGATATTAAAATTGATTAAATGATTTAAAATTGGTTGTCAAATGGAAATCAATGCTAAATGGCCATCCCAAATGATGTTTTAACACTTCAGATGGCAGTAAAATATCAATAATTAAAGTGTTTGGAAAACTACGATTGGTTTTGTGTGCTGGGAAAAAGAAAGATAAACATGTTCTGTTCAGACATAATCTAAAGCTTTACGGATGACAGTGGAGTTCCAAATCTGTGATTGTAACGTCAGAGCTGCAATGCATGCTGGGATATGTAGTTCCAGTCTGATTATATGTAGCTGGATTAACACAAGCATCATTAAAGTGAAGTGTCCTTTATTTAACCACCAATAGAAATACTTTCTGCTGTGTTTGTCTTTCCAGACCACCTGCAGGATTATGTTGGAAAAGAGGAGGATTTCTCTGACCAGCAGCTCTATGAACAGGAGAGGAATTCCAGTTTGGACCAAGAGGAACCAGAACCTCTGCAGATAAAAGAAGAGCAGAAAGAACCAGAACATTCCTGGACAAAAGAGGAAACCATGGAGCTCCCCATAAGTGAGCATGAAGAGCAGCTTGTTCTGAAGCAGGAGACTGAAGATACAGGAGAGGAACATTTCCCGTGTTTGACATGCGGAGAAAACCTTCAAAATAAAGAACATTTTATAGATCACAAGAGCACTCACTCAGGCGAGAAGATCAGTGAATGTCTGTCCTGTGGAAAAAGCTTTTCTCAGAAGTTAAATCTTGTTACAAACATCAGACTACATACAGGTGAGAAACCATTTTCCTGTACTATTTGTTACAAAAGGTTTACCGTAAAAAGTAATTTAACTAAATACAAAATGGATCATAATGGTGAGAAGCCTTTCAAATGTCTGTCCTGTGGAAAAGCTTCACTCAGAAATCTAATCTTTATACGCACATGAGAATTCACACAAGTGAGAAACCTTTCTCATGTGTAATTTGTGGCAAAAAATGTACCATAAAAAGTCATGTGACTTTTCACATGACAACTCATTCAGATGAAAGACATTTTTCTTATCTGTTCTGTGGAAGAAGCTTCTCTCAGAAATCTCAACTTGATCAACACATCAGAATTCACACGGGGGAGAAGCCATTCTCCTGTACAATTTGTTGCAAAAGTTTTACTAGAGAAGATAATGTGACTCAACACTTGGCGACTCATGTGAGAAACACATGAAACAAATTATCCTAAAAAGAAAGATGTGTTGCTTCACATAAGAAGTCATATCTATCTAGAATCTCCTTCACCTCATTACATGAGAACCTGATTGGTTAATACAGTTTTCTTGCTAGGTTTTTCGGACAAGCTTTTCATTAACAGCAGAAATAAATTTTTTCTTAAAGCTACAGTGTGTAATTTTCAGCGACATCTAGCGGTCAGACTGCAGACTGCAGCAACATGAACATCTCCCCCCCAACAGTACGGCGAGCGTTACGGGACAAAATGTCTTCCACGACGTCCGCATCACCTACCTTCTCAAGTGATGAGGTTTGTTTACATAGATAATTTTACAGATAGTATTTCATTAGTCTGTGTAGGGTATAGATTTCATGTAGACTTAAGATAATAAATATACCCGTTATTTTTTCTACATCGTTGTGATGTTTTGGTGAGCTGCTTTGCATGGTGATATAAACAGACGAAGTCATTGTAGTCATTAGTTTAACAGCGAGATTGTGTTTGCTGGAAGAATATATATTCCCCGTTTACAGAGTCCAAGTCTTGTTTGTGGCACGGGGGTTACAAGGAGAGGAAGAGGGCGAGGAAGAGGGCAGAGAGGCCGGGGTGGGCGTGCAGCCAGGACCAGGCGAGGGAGAGGTGCCAGCGGGGCGACTAGAGCAGAGGAGGAAAGGCTTGAAGATCTCCAAAGGAGCCGGAGAGAAGTAACCGAGGTATATATCCAGAACATTATTTTACAGAAAATTACTGAATCATTACCTGTGAAACGTCAGGGACGTTGCTGAATAAGTATACTGCAGAGTAACAGCATCATCACGCAGCATGTTATTGTAATGGGCGATCTTGCAATCACTAGTTTGTTGGCTCTGCGCTGCCGTAGCGCAAAGATGTCTGCCTCCATGGCTACGAGACCCGCTCCTATGTAATTATAAATAACGAATTCTAAGCCAACGCAGATATTATGGTTAAGTGGCTGAGCTCGTAGATGATGATAAATAACATAGTTATGTATAATATATTACATTTCTGACTGTATATCCCTGTAATTATTACACACTGTAGCTTTAATACAAATTATGTTTTTTCCCCTTTAATGTAGTCAGATGCTTAAACGATGCTTAAACACTCCCGACGCGCTGCGCCTGCTGCTCAAAACGCGCTGCGGGACCTTTTGCTGCGCCTATACGCGCGTCAACCATTGACTTTGCATGTAAACTCGCTGCTTCTGCTGCACCTGCTGCGTCCGGTTCACACTGATGTCGAGCGGCTGAATAACAGCGAGCACAGCGTTCATTTGTTTCACCATGTTTTTCACATCAGCTGTGAGATGGGTGCATGGAGTCACAGATTAACAGCAATCGTGATGAGTGGAAAAAAACACCTGGTCTCCTTACATTCAGCCGCTCTTTCATCATCTCCTCAATGAGGTGGTCTCAAAAGTCCGCAGTAACAACACACATAGGGCGCACCGCACCAAAGGGCGCACCGCACATTTTGAGGGGAAAAAAAAGACGTTCATATGCGCCTTATAGTCGTGAAAATATGGTAAAAGAAAATCTGAATGCACGATGGACCAATAAAGTCTATGTTTTAACCATCACTCGTTATGGAGTGTTCCTTTGGTAATCAGAGGTTTATAAGGAGCTATCGAGTCATCTCTATGTCATGTATTGGTTTCTCCCCAGCCCAAGGGCGTAGGTTTGATTTGAACTTTGGTAGGGACACTATTGGTCTGGTGTCATTGGTGCTATGCAATATGTCCTTTTTTATGCTTGATGTGAGCATCCGCACTGATAAGAGGAATTCATTGTTTAAAGAGAAAAGCAGCATTTTGCTACATTAATAAAAATGTTATAAGCACTACACTCACTAGATGCTGTTTATCAATGTTTGAAGTATCACTGACTGATGAATGTGGAATTAGGACTGTTTTCCAATTTTAAAATGGTTTCATTTGAACGACTAAGACAGAAGGTAAATACAGTATTTTCTTTTGAAGATATAGAATTGTATAGCTGTAGTTACTCTGTGTAGCACATATCATCTATTTTATCTGGGGCTGAAAAAATAAATCGTGTTAACTGATTATTTCAATAATCTAATTTAGCTATTGATTCATCATTAACTGGAGTATAGAGACTCTAAAACATAATATAAATGTAAAATGTGCCTTTCCCCGACAGAGCAAACCACTTAGATCAGTAATTATACCAAAATTGTAAAAATAAAAAAAAATAAAAAATATATATATACATACATACAGTGGGGCAAAAAAGTATTTAGTCAGCCACCAATAGTGCAAGTTCTCCCACTTAAAAAGATGAGAGAGGCCGGTAATTTTCATCATAGATATACCTCAACTCTGAGAGACAAAATGAGAAATAAAAATCCAGAAAATCACATTGTCTGATTTTTAAAGAATTTATTTGCAAAATATGGTGGAAAATAAGTATTTGATCAGTTACAAACAAGCAAGATTTCTGGCTCTCACAGACCTGTAACTTCTTCTGTAAGAGGCTCCTCTGTCCTCCACTCGTTACCTTCATTAATGGCACCTGTTTGAACCCGTTATCAGTATAAAAGACACCTGTCCACAACCTCAAACAGTCACACTCTAAACTCCACCATGGCCAAAACTAGAGAGCTGTCAAAGGAAAACCGAAACAAAATTATAGACCTGCACCAGGCTGGGAAGTCTGAATCTGCAATAGGTAAACAGCTTGGTGTGAAGAAATCAACTGTGGGATCAATTATTAGAAAATGGAAAACATACAAGACCACTGATAATCTTCC